>JAJOOH010000834.1:0-28452 GCA_029582605.1 Solanum gracilifrons
TTATCTAACCTGTTGTTCTTCAAGATCACAAGAGAAAATCTTGGTCCTTTTGGCTGGAAATCGAGTTACACTCTTCTCTTTGGTAAGTGGTAAAACCTGTTTTTGAGCTGGGTAGCGTTTAGTAGATTAAGCATATCTCGTTCTATAGAACTTTGTTTACTGTGAATAAATATGATTTGGAAAGATAATTTGTATATGTACAACTCTTATGTTTATGTTAAACTCTAATTTAGTTGTTATGGATTCGAAATATGGGACGCATCATAGGACAAGTTCTGTCCAGATTTTGAAGTTTGAAATCTTGTATGGACAACGGTTAGTCTTTTGAATATATCTTTTTATCCAAAATACATTTTGCGGTGATTCTTGGTTGTTTGCAACCTTAAGAGAGGTACCTACATCTTTCATGAAGAGTATACAATCCAGTTTTGCCGTTTGCCATTTCAAATCTTAGTTGCGACATGATGCACTAGGACGGCCAGAATTTACTCTTTGGGAGCATAGTCATATTTGTACAGGCTAAGCTTACTTGTGATGATTACCCTATTTTACGTCATCATTATTGAGCTTCTAGAATGTAAATAAGTTATTGAATTCATTTTTTAAAGTTGTATATCCTCGTGTACAAGTTGAAGACTTTGATACGCTGCTAGGTCTACGGTTTGACTCGTGGAGTTTTGTCGGACTGTTTTGGTGCTAAAGAACTGAGGTTTGTGTATAAACTTATACTTGTACTCTTTTTACCTGCTGGTATAGCTGAAAGTTATCTTGGTACCTTGGTTACCTCTTGTCACTTTGCATTGTCGTATTTGTATTCTTTAATACATTAATGACGATTATGTAACTCGCCCACTTGTACGGATTGTTTGATTACTTAGCACTCTTGTTGGGACCTTGTCCTTCTTGTGGCTGTGACTTTGTCACTCTTGGCATGCCTCTTGGTTCGGATCATTTGCCATCTTGACTCTGGATTTTTAGTTCGTCTTAAGAATAGAAGTAGTCCATTTTAAGTACGAACTAGGAAGCCATTTTTTAATATGGTTCTTGGTTCTCTTGATTATTGAGTTTTGACCCTTCTTGATACCTGCTCGTGCTTGGTGTGACGACATGATGTATATATTAGGTGAGCTTTGTTATTGAATCTCTTGAAAAGTTGTGCTCTAAGCATTCTTGACATTTGGACCTTTATATATTGAACTTGATACTCCTTGTATATTGTTTACTTGATTTACTGATTTTGTTTCGATCGTGCTGCCCTTGACTTGAGAATGATAACTTGGTGAATTTAAGGGCTCCAAACCTATAGTTTGTACACCATTAAGCTATATGCTTAGCGATAGTTGTTTCTATCGTAGGGGTTGTTCGTGATGATGCTTGAAGCTAGCCATTGATAATGGAGATTTTGAAAGCCTTAAGGAAGATCACATTTGCATATAGGCATATATATTTTGTATAACCTTGGGACTTGTACATGATCTTTGTGTTGTATATTTATAGGAGATTTTGAGGGCTGATTTGGTCATGTCACCATGGGTTGTAATATAAGTATAGTTATACGTTTTTATAATTTTGGGGTGTGTAAACCCAAGTCTTGTAATAGACTAATTTGCTATATGTCTTGAAAGTTGTGTGAAGCATGAGCCAACTGATTTCGGTACTCAGAAGCTTGTAATATTCTTGTCATTTCACCCTTGAGTGTGAGGTTAACATATGCATGAAGATTTGGTCGGTTAATTGCTTAAATGTTATATAATTTTTTTGGAGTTCGTTATGAATCTAATCCCTCTACTAGATTAAAATCAGTATGCCCTCATTAATTGGTTTTAAATGTCGCAAGTATTTAATTAGATTTCTTGTTCAAGTAGTGGTATCGTTTTGAAAGGATCGCTACAAGCTTTCAGACACCCTAGGACTCTTGAAACCTGATGCTCTGATACCAAATTTGTCACGCTCCGAGGCTACCTCTTAGACGTAACACGGGACCTAGGATTACAAGTGACCCCAAGCTAACCCTGAGTCTTGCATATCACAAGCATACTGAAAATATAACTAAGTAAGAGGAAGCATAACTGTAAAATGAGTCAAAACTAAAAGGAATCTAAATGAAAATATAATTGAATAACTAGGGGAAACAACCCCAAATCAACTAACTCTAAAAGTACTGAATGACTGATAATAAGCTAACTAAACCAAAATCATAAAGAAACGTACTTGAACTAAGAGGACTCACCACTGATGTTGTTGAGTATGGTATGACAGTCGAACTAAGCGTGATCTGGATGCTGAGCACCTGAACCTACATCATATAACGATGTAGCGCAAATTGTGTGTCAGTACTTTGAATGTACAGAGCATACAAGATATAGATACTAAGTTGAGCAATATAAACTGAACAATATAATAAAGAACAATATGGACTGAGCAATGAAATAGGTTGTATTGAACTATTGAAGTATAACTGCAAACTGAGCTATATGAAAAGACCAAGTATTAATAATGAAGATAACATGTTGACTGAATACTGAAGTGAATATTGATAACATGGTCAATGCAATAAGAGTATGACTGTGGGAGCTATTTTTAACCGACATAAACCACGTGAGCGAAGCGTGGAGTCTGATGTATACACCCCATCGAGAGGACCCAATATACCTTGCCAGGGGTATAAAGGCATGACTATGGCGTGATCATTAAAACTGATGCCCAATAGAGAGGACTTATAAACCTACCCAGAAACGTAGTTTTAGGACGTGAGGATACGCTGAACCTTAGTCCAACTCGATGCTAAGTGTACTCCCAACTAAATATATGAAACTAAAATGCATGAAATACTGAGTAGCTCAAAATATTGACATGCAGACTGAGAATGCAACATTTATGTACTGAGGATATGACATTCGAATATTGAAGCATGATTTTCTGACCGATCTGCCTAGCAAGTATAATTCATGAAATATCTATAAATTTATACAAGCTAGGGTTCTGCATTCTATGCATGGAACTATACTAATTTACCAAGAAACATGTTATTTAGATCAAGAGAACTATAGTAACTAAAATCACAATGAATCTTGAAAATCTAGAAACCCTTGGTCTGAACAATTTATGAGAATTGAAGAACTGACTGAATTCTGGGGACCTAATGGATGAAATGAACACACTAGTAAAATTCCACATACCTGATGACGAAAACTACGAAGAAATTCTTTAGTTGCCGGGGATGAACTTGAAGAAGACCTCTGCTTGTTCTTGGAAAAGCTATCACCTTTTTTCTCTTATTTTTATTCTAAGTTAGATGATTTTATAGGAGAATGAGGGTTCTGGTTAGTTTCTGACTGGATTATTAGGCTTATACTGAGTAAAACGACGTAGTTTAAGTACCCAACGCATAGAGAAAAAGACCAAATTGACCCTGAATTTAAACCTGACGGACCTCTTTCACGGGACCATTTAGGGACCGTGTAAAGCACCATGGGTTGTATGGGTAACTGTGGTTCCTCACAGAAGTCAGAGAGGTGCAACTTAATGGCCCGTAAGAGGTTCTACGAACCATCTAGTGGTCTGTGGTTCCTCCCAGAGGTTGGGGTGGTACTTGGTCATTTTGATGTGCCTCTTAACGGATCGTGTGGAGTCCCACAGACCGTCTAGTGGTCTGTGGTTCTTCACTCTTGGCTGGGGGTTTCTGTGACACTTTCACGAGCCACCTAATGGCCACTGTGGGGTTTCACGACCTGTGTAGGGGTCCGTTGTCCTCTCAACCTGGCTGGGTGCGAACCACGATGAGGTTGACGGGTTGTGGTTCTATTCACGGCCTATGGACCCCTCCGTGGTTTCCCCTTTTTCTCTTGTTCAGTCCTAGTTAGATTACTAAGGTGTTACATTTATTCTTTTTCTCTTTCTTCTCCAAAAACTTTAAAAGAGACACCACTTACATATTTTAGAACTCACCACCATAATATTTATACACTTAACGCCTATCTTCCCTTCACTTCATATACTTCTAATGCATATTCATATGCTATAAGTTCTCTTAACTATTTCGGTGACAATGTCTGATAGAAAATCTTAAATGAATTTCTCGTCATTTTCATTGAAGAATAAAGAATGAATTCTTGCATGCATTCTCTTCAAGTACTTGTTAACTTTGACTTTTTGAAGTAATATTGTTATCTAAATGCATATTTAAAAAATTATTGTTTTTAAAAATATATTGTCATAAAAAATATCAAGAAAATTCAAGATGTCATTTTTGCAACCTATGTTCAAGAATTTGTTTTTACACTATCGGAACTTCACACTCTAGTGGCACATGTTAGAGTAGTCCATCATATTGCTACTATAAATTATCCCGATGACGATTTCCGATATAAATCCTAAACCCTCAACTAATACTACTTCTCTTCCCATTTTCTTGGTATTCTTCCATTCATTAAGAGGAAACATCTTGGAGTTCTTGCATGCATGCTTTTAAAGAGAAAAAATATCAAGAACTTGTTAGCTTTTTGAATTTGTTGGTATTCTTATTTATTCAGGTGACCATGTCCAATCAAAACCCTAAATCTACACCAATTTTTCCATTGATATTCTGCTGCTCTTCTTATCATCTTGATATTCTTCCATCCATTAAAAATAAGGAAAATTCAAGAACTCGACATTGTATGTTGAATTTTGATATAATAGTGATAATAATAAATTATAAGTAACTTTTTTCTTATCAACTGATTGAAAAATAAAAATAACAGAATGAAAAAGGTATTTATTGTATGGAGTAAAATTAAGGTTAAATTCATTGATATAGAGTTAAAGTTTACATTATTTTTTTAAACTAAGACTTGTCCCACTTAAAAATCTAGAGTAGGAATCGAGTGTCTCATTTTAAAACTTTTCGAATACTTGACAAGTTACATAATTTTTTACACGAATGAAACACGTAAATAATATTATTTTTTCTTCCTCTTCTTCTTCTTCTTCTTCTTCTCCTCCTCCTCCTCCTCTATAATCGTTTTATCTATCTTCTCCAGATACTGTAAAAGAGACATCACATGTGCTGGGTTTAATTTGGGTTAGTTGTTCGTCCTTCCACCAGGTGATTTTGTATGGGTGTCACTCACGATGTTCTGGGTCATGACAATGGCTATAAGAAGTTCTACCTAATCACATAATATAGGATGCCATTACCATTAGATAGATATATATATATATAACAAATTTATAGTTGAAAGTACAAAAAGATATTATTTTCATCCTAATTTATGTGAGTTAGTTTGATCTGGTACCGAATATTATACATATATATAGTCGGGCAGCGCATGAGAATTTTTATGACTTGGTCCGGTGGGTTACACCGTGCAGCGCATGAGAATGTTTTTTTCTTAATCATAAGACTCGAGTTCGAACCCTAAGTGTAGAAAAATCCTTGGAGCATTTTTTCCAAAATGGGGTCATACACTTTGCAAATTCAAATGTAGTTGTGCTCCAATACGGATATCAAATACTAAATGAATGTAATAATCACAGTAATCCTCTCATGAAACCCACACCCAAACTATTAGTGTGTCGAAACGTGACACCCGATCCAATATACATGAGTTGGAACGTGACACTCGATCTAATATATGTGTCGAAATGTGACACCCAATCCAATATATGTGTCGGCATGTGACACCCAATCCAATCTATGTGTCGGAACGTGACACCCGATCTAGTCAGCACAATCACACCCATAATGAACAACGTTCATAGTCATACAATCAAGTATTGATTTCATGGCATGTAATTGTTCATATATACTCATTTGGATTAGATTTGATTAACATTCCCTTATTCACATACAGACATGCATACAATGAAGCAATTAATCAGCATATATCACACAAACATGAAATCAAACCATCACCTACCTCGAAACCAAGCTAGAATCCTCCTAAGACACTTGAGCCTTCCCTTTACGGATTCTTTCCGCTTGTTCTTAGTCTAAAAATAGTTAAGTAATGCAAGGATCAATAAACAAGGCCTAATTTACCAGGATAATAATCAAACTATCAATCCTAGGCCAAACCTAAGATCCCAATACTTAATTAGGTTTTTTTCCACCATAAGCTTCAGGCCAAAACCCTCCCCCAATGATAATTACTCAAGATTCTAAGTTCTAAGAATCGAATTACGGATTAGGGAAGTAATTATGTTACCTTTAGCGTAAGAAATCATGGAAAACTATCAAAAACTGCTCTGATTCACCTCCTAGCTCTCAAGAAGGAAGTTTTGCAGAAAAATAATGATTTTGGGGGTTTTCCCCGACTGTCCCGCCACAGCGGGACCCAACCCACCACAACGTCCCAGCCCTAGCAGAACTAACCCTGCTCTGGCGGCTTTCACGGAGACGGAAGCTCGGAATTTGAGTTTCAAGCTCCCATTTCACAACACACCTTCAAACCTGGACGTTCCAAAACTACCCTTCCATGCCAAGATCAGTTTCAGGAGTTCTACTCGCTCGAATTTGATTCCGTAAAGCCGTACAGGCTCCTTAACGTCTTATCTATCCACTCATGTGATCAAATTCATAATCAAACTCCCTCCCCCATTTATTACCAGATTTTCCTAGACCTCACCTGACTCAAATTTTGTCCAAGTCTGGCCTAGGCTAGAAAATTTCAAGTCACTACTCAAAAGTTTTCTGGCCCAAATTCTTTCCCCATTGGCTTTTGCATAACGACGGGAACAGGTCGTTACAATAGATACCAATTTACGCATCACTCGTCCCAGAGGGATAAACTAGGAGAACTAGCTAAGGCAAAAGTAGAGTAGTATCTGAATCATTGAATAGCTGGGGATACTTGTCTCGCATTCCCTTCTCGGTTTCCCAAATAGATTCCTCAACTGCACGATGCTTCCATTGAACTTACACTGACTTTATCTCATTGGTCCTCTTGATACTTCTTCAACATGTACACATAGAACACTAGATGGACTCCAGATGGGCTACGCGGTAAAGCTAACCTATAAGCTACAGGGCCTACACAGTCAAGAATCTCAAATGGCCCGATGTATCAAGGACTAAGCTTGCCTTTCTTGCCGAATCTCATCACCCCTTTTATGGGTGACACTTTTTAGAAGGACTTGTTCACCAGCCTGAAATGTCATGTCCCTTACCTTACGGTCTACATACTTTTTTGTCGACTCTGGACTGCTTGAAGCTTAGCTTGGATGCTTCTCACCTTATCTTGAGCATCTTTCACCAAATCAGCCCCCTAAGGGTTTCACTTCTCCAACCTCAAACCAACCAATTGAATACCTACACATCAACCTATATAATGCCTTAATGAAGTCATATCAATACTCGAGTGATAAATATGGTTGTATGTAAGCTTAACTAACAACAAAAGCGATTCTCAATAACCACCAAAGTTGATCGTACACACGTCTGCAACATGTTATCAAGGTACTTGACACAATCATCAGGGCGAACCCTTTCTCACATAAGCATGATAAAATTCCAAATCAATATTCATTACAATTAGAAGTGAACCTGAACCAACCAACACACACTCATAATACCCAAACAATCATAGTTCTTCACAACATCTCCATCCCACAACATAAATTTCCATGAGCTTAAGTTATAAAAATTTGATCTTTAAACATCAGATACTCATCGAGAGATATGTCCAAGCATACAAACTCCCTAACAACACTATCGAAATGCTAGATTTAGTAATTGTGATTGTAGATTACCCTTAAGAATAGTAGAATTGGACCCAATGATCCCCACATTCTACCAAGAGAACATCGCAGGATCGGTACACCTGATCCACTACTAAGGATCCACCTACCAAAGTGAAAACACACGTGAGCATAGATAGTGAATCATACTCACAACCATGTATAAAACGAAATAGATGGTCACATAAGAATTTACGAAATAATTATTGAATAGCACTAAAGGTTTTTCTTCCGAAGAGTCGATACCAACCATTTTCATTCAATTGACTCCGCATACTCTTCACATCATTCCATTGAAGCCCACACTCTCAATACTAACAACCATCATAAACACTCCAACCATTTACCTTACTATAAACCAATACTTTTTAAATGAAGACCTTTCTTAGGTACTTAACAATCAACATTAATAAACTTTACGACTCAACCCAGGTGTAGTTCCTTTCTATGGATTAATAGCTGATACAATTGATCATTTCTCACTTGCCAATTCATACCTTGACAAATTATATCACCACGAATGTAGACTTACAATGAAAAATGTGAATTGTAAATTTAATCGTATAACACAATCCCTTTATTTATCAACATTAGCTTGTACATTGGAGATTTTTATGAATTCATGGATCTTCACTTATCATTGATCGCGTCTCCATCGATCTTACAATATTTTTCGCTAAAAATCCAATCGTACTCATTACTAAACAACTAAAAACAAAAACCAAGCACTTATGATGACACTCGAGCTAGTGTATGTACACTCATTTCTCAAGTATTTTTCAATAGTTTTTAAGCAACATGATGCACCCGTGACACTATTACTATAGCCACAGCAAAATGAATGAAATCACGCATCTATGAACCCAATTATCTACCCCTCTGAAGATACCTCTTTAGCCTTTGCAATAAAATAAATTATTCTTGCTCTCGCCTCTCTCTAAAGGTTGTACTGCATCCCACTATTTTTTTTATTTTTTCTTCATTATGACTCTAGGACTTTTAAATTCTATTCAAGTGGTGTCCCACCATCTCTTAAATCTTTCCATACTACCACATTACTCACCAAATATTAGAAAACCACAACCTTAGATACTCGCAAGTCGTAATTACTATACAAAATTTGCTTAACCAACAATCTTATTATATAGTTGCATCCCATCACAATCCATCATGAACTCTTATTACCATTATGCTCAGTTAGCCTTGGCTATCACTACAAAGTCAACATTTTCATTGACATGACACCTCAAACTCATGTATACTTGTCAAATTCAAAAGACTAACCCAATTTTATACACACTTTGTTATTAAAATCTTCAATTTCCTTAACCCAAGTATACTCAATGGGACTTTCTTTATCCATAAGCTTGTCATTCCAGTATCAATCCACTCCTTTATGGCTTAAGATAATATCACCAATCCTCATACTACCATCCTTCTTCTTAACAAACAAGACAGGAGTACCCCACGAGGAAGCACTATGACGAATGAAACCTTTATCAAGAAGCTCCTGGATTTGAGCTTTAAGCTCTCTCAATTCTATCGGAGCAAGGTGATAAGAGGAATGGAGATGTGGCGAATGCTAGGTTCCAAATCAATGCATAAATCTAAATCTCTATTTGGAGGCATACCAGGCAAATCGGTAGGAAACACTTCCTTGAATTCAGATACTACAGGAATATAATCAATAGAGGGAGGCTTAACATCAACCTCCCGAATATGAGCTAAATACGCCAAACACCCCTGCCCCACCAGTTTCCTAGCCCGCACGAAAGATATGACCTTAGCTGGCTTAGGCTTGTACATACTTAGCATTACAATTAAGCACAACATAATAGAGGGACAACTTTTCATGCCTAAGATTATATAAAAGTTAGTCATATCCAAATTAACCAAATCAAGCCAAGTTTGAAAACTCATAAACAGAATAGGACAAACACGATATACTTGGGTGACTATGACTGACTCTCCAACTGGGGTAGAAACATGGATGAGGGCATCAATCATATCACAAACTGCATCAAATCCCAAGGCAAACTGAACTGACACATATGAATAAGTAGAACCCGGATCAAACAAAACAATAGACATTCGATCACATACAAGAATAGCACATGTGATCACTGCATCAGATACTTCATCCTCAGTCTTGCTCGAAAAGGCATAAAATTGAGCCATGTCATCTTGACGGGCAACCTCATTGCCTGGCGGCACTACTCCCCTACCTGCATTACCATTTTCTCGGCCTCCACGGCCTCTCTGATTTCCTCCTCATATTCCCAGGTTCTCCACAATTGTAACACACTTAATAACTTAACCAAGTAAGCATCGTTGCTATTGTAGTAGTCTTATCATGATCCTCTTTGATATACACTCAAACTAGGAAATCGTAGCAGAGATTCAAACCTCAATTGGCGCAACATAATTTCATCATTTACTAAGAAAATCATACATGTTATGACAACAATACTAAATGCATTTTTCAAAGTAATGGTGTTCATTATCTAGCCTTCCCTTACAAAACTTCTTGAATGTTGTCACCTTGGCAAAGTCTTCTGACTTCACCCCCTTCTACCTCCGTCAGAAAATCAACCACTTCCTCAAAAGATTTTGCTTAAGCAACCACCTATAAGCTTGAATCTGCAAATCTGACCTTAATCCCTTCAAAAACGATGAATTTGCTCTTTTAGACTAAAGCAAAGTGGAGTACCATATTTAGATATAAACACAAACTTTTGAATTAAAGGTTACAACAAATATATTATGTTGCTCTATATTCAGGAACTCATGTATCCTCCTATCCCTCAAAGTTCAGAGGATATACTTCTCCATACAAAAAGCTATAAAATGTTTCTCAAGTCATGAGTAGTGCATTTACTAGTCGGCACTCAACATGAGACCACCATCACATTTAGGTGTCTCCCTTGAACTAGTATATCATAAACTCAACGCCAAATCGCTCTACCGTATCCATCTTATGAAGCAAACCATGAAAATCAACAAGAAAATCATAAGAATCTTCATGTTCAGTACCTATGAAGAATGAAGGTTTCAACATTAAGAACATAATTAAAACGTCATGTTTGTCACTAGTCATTACATGCCCACATTGAATCGGGGAAATATACTTATTTGGAAGGACGCATCCTCTCTTGCTAGTGTTGGTGTTACCACTTTTGTTGCTCTAGTTCTGACCATAGAGTGAAGGAGGAAAGATACCACTTTGTATCACCCACATACCAATTGGATTCAAGTAAATCACGAAGAAATAAAGGAATGAGTTTTCCTAAAGTCCTATAGCCTCTTGAAGAAAAGTACAAACGTCTCTGTACCGTTCCACAAGACTCTACTGGTCTCGTTTTGGTACAATGAAATTAACAAACCTAGGGCTTTAATACCAACTTTTTCACGACCCAGACCATCGTGATTGGCTCCCACACTAACCCTCCGGTGGGAGAACCATTACTACAACCCAACTAAGAAATTTAACTTAAAACTAAGCATTTAAAGATACAGAAGCAGGTTCAAATGACTAAATAAAATATGGAGTTCCCATAAACTCAGAAGGTCTAACAAAACAACTAACCAAAACTCTGTTTAACCAACAAGTCTAAGGAAAGGAGGTGCAACCCCAAAAGTTAAACATAACAGCCTAAAAAGATAATCTAAGTCTGAAAAGAGTGGACTAAACAAAGATGGATCCCTGGCAGCCTGAAAGAACTGGCTTACCCTTGAATCCAGTCGCGATCAATAATCTCCTAACTGAGGTCTGCCAGTAGCCGCCTGAAGATGCCCTTTACCCAACAAAGAAAGAGCAAGTGCAGTATCAGTACACAACCACAATGTACTGGTAGGATCACACGGCCACCCCAGTAAGCTGTCATGCCCTGAGCCTACATCCCGGACGTGACTGGCACTTGAGAACCATTGTTGGCCCCAAGCGAACCCTTGGCCTAGCATACTTAACTCAGCGGAATACTCTATGCATATTTATAATGATCAAAAGCACTATACTCACTTGAATAATAAAATACTGAGAATACTTAAAAGTCAAACATTCAACTTGGCCAAAATGGCAACTCAAGTTTTAACATATGAAATGACAATGAAAATACTAAAGAACTAACATATGATTGTCTATGAAGCCTCTAAAACAACTGAGATGGATGTCGGGACAAACCCCACGACATGCTAATGAACTAACAAAGTAACTGAAAGCAATAAAAGGAGTCCACCGGAATGCAAGGAGGCTCACCAACAAACTCTGGAGCGCTCACTGGATCAATGATGCGCTAGATGCCGATCCTAGTTATTTGTGTCTGCATCATACTAAGATGCAGGCCAACTGGCATTAGTACATTGAATGTACGAATATGCGAGTTGGAATGCTAAACACAACATAGGCTTGAAAAAAATCTGAAGAACTTACCTGGCTCAACTCAACTCAACATGATTTAACTCATTTCAATATAAAGTAGTTTAAAACAAGTGCAATATAAAGAAAAGTTGTTTAAAACATGATGTCAATTCTGTGTGTATGCAAAGATACATATAACTCTGAAATGTATGTAAAAATACAATAAACTGTGTATATAAGAATACAATTACTTATGTGGGAGTTTCTCTAACCGACAACCATCACGTTAGAGCTATTGTGATGATACAACATTTTGCCTCATGCTGCCATGGCCGTCTTATACCTTGTCGTGGGTATAGAACCTGAACTACTAAGTGGATCCACTAGTCTATGCTAAAAATCACTAAAGGAATCATCTAAAAAGTGTGACCCTTTTCTACCCATGATGACTACGTGGTTTATGGGGGCTGTGAGTTGTTTGAACTCTCCCCCATATTGGCGCTCAATACTACTCCCAAAAAATGATATTAGCTCTTATATTTAAAACATACTTCTTTATGTGATTTGAGATTAGTGCTCAAAAACTTAGCTCAAAGGCTATATTGGAAATCAAAGTTTCCTCTCTTGCTTCATTTAGAAAGCGATTACTCTTTTCTGAGAACTAGCCTAAAGGCTTTTTGGAAATAGAGGTTTCCTTTCTTGTTTAAATGTGAAAGCATTTTAAACCCTTTGGGAATACATAGTCCCCATATACTTTTGAAGAAATGAACTTCAAACTTTACTCTTTAATCTTTATTCAACTTGAACTTTAAGTCTTAAGACAAAGTTAAAACATTTGGAAAAGACTTTTTGAAAACTTTAAAGAACTTCTCTTGAATTGCTTCTTAACTTCTAACTTGATTCTTAATCCTTGAATTGAATTATGGATTCAAGGATTGTGATTTGTGATAGGAAAAATCTCATGATGTTTAGGAATGATTTTAGATAGCTAAACATGAGAAAAGATCTAGAAATCACTGTTTGACGGTGGTTCCGCGACGCGGAGAAGTATTTAAATTTTTGGTTCGAAAATGACTTTTGAGGCAGAACGGTCCGTGAGTGACTGCTCCATGATACGAAAAGATTTTTCCCAAATCTAGGAAGCAGGTCCGCGACGCGGAGGCACTGCCCAGATTTGCCCGATGAAAATTCCTTCTTCATTTTCCAGCTCTAAACCCTCTAAACTCCATTGGTTTTCCCCCCAAACACTTACAATCATTTATACCCTCAAATAACATCAGATTCTACCCGAAAACACAACTATAAACATGAATCAATCTCAAGAAAACTCCAACAACACAACCCACAAGGATTCAAACGAACTTCATCAATAATTCAAGGGATTTACTTTCAAATCAATATACTTTGCTGAAATTGAATCAAGTTGGGTGCGTGGGTGAACTAACCCAATGCTATGTGATCTCACATACCTTGTAGGGATCACCCCCAATGAAATCCACAAGCTAAACTCGACGATCTTGACGAATCTTGCTTCTCTTCTCCTTTCTCCTCTTCTTTTCACTTTTCTCCAACCCCTAGCGTATTTTGGTAAAGGCATAAACTGGTCTAATTCTGATTAGACCCTAACTTAATTACCAAAATCGAAATGAAATAATTGGGCAAGGAAAAGGCCAAACTACCCTTTCAAAATCCGGATTGGACTTTCCTTATACCAACAACCCAACTTCCAAAGAACATAACTCCCTCGTACAAACTCGAAATCACGCAAACTCAGCGGTGTTGGAAAGATAATTCCAAGAGATTTCCTACCATATCTGGAAGTACCTCTAAATCATCCTAAGCTAGAAGTTATGGCCGTTTGAATTTGGCCAAAACTCAACTTATTCTAACTTAACAAAATTTCCAGATTTTCATTCTTTCCAAAAATGACTATTTCCAATTATTAGCTTCTTCCTAGTTATTTCAAATTGCGAGATGTTACATAAGTGAAACATAGGCAAGCAATTACAACACAGTAAACACACATATACTGAATACATAGATCAATTATCATTTTAGGAGTAACATACAGTTCCCAATATCAACGACAAGTAGACATAAATATAATAATCATAGTGGTCATCTCATAGAACCCACACGTAAATTGTTAGTGTGTCGGACCGTGACACCAGATCTAATATACATGTATCAGAATGTGATACCCAATCCAATATATGTGTCGGAACGTGACACCCGATCCAATATATGTGTCGAAACGTGACACCCGATCCAATCTATGTGTCGAAACGTGACACCCGATCCAATCTATGTGTCGGAACGTGACACCCGATCCAACTAGCACAACCACAATCACAATCACACCCATAATGAACAACACTCATAGTCATACAATCAAGTATTGGTTTCATGGCATGTAATTGTTCATATATACTCATTTGCATTAGATTTTATTCGCATTCCTTTATTCACAAACACACATGCATACAATGAAGCAATTAACCGGCATATATCACACAAAAATGAAATCAAACCATCACTTATCTCTAAACCAAGCTTGAATCCTCCTAAGACATTTGAACCTTCCCTTTCCGGATTCTTTCCACTTGTTCTTGGTCTAAAATAGTTAAGTAATGCAATGATCAATAAACAAGGCCTAATTTACCCGGATAATAATCAAACTATCAATCTTAGGCCAAACCCAAAATCCCAATACTCAATTAAGGCTTTTTTCCACCATCAACGTCAGGCTAAAATCCTCTCCCAATGATAATTACTCAAGATTCTAAGTTCTAAGAATTGAATTACGGATTAGGGGAGTAATTATCTTACCTTTAGCACTAGGAATTGTGGAAAACTTTCAAGAACTGCTCTGGTTCATCTCCTAGCTCTCAAGAATGAAGTTTTGGAGAAAATAACAATTTTGGGGTTTTTCTCCGACTAACTCGTGACTATCCCGCCACAGCGGGACCCAATCCTCCACAACGTCCCCACGCTTATGGAACTAAACCGCTCTAGCGGCTTGCACGGAGACAAAAGCTCAGAATTTGACTTCCAAACTCTCATTTCATAACACACTTTCAAACTTGGACGTTCAAAAACTACCCTTCCATGTCAAGATCAGTTTCGGGAGTTCTACTCGCCCGAATTCGATTTTGTAAAGTCGTACAGGATCCTTAGCATCTTGTTTATCCACTCATGTGATCAAATTCATAATCAAAACCCCTGTCTATTACAAGATTTCCCTAGGCCTTACCTGACTCAGATTTCGTCCAAGTCTGGCCTAGGCTAGAAATTTTCAAGTCACTAATCAAAAGTTTTCTGGCCCAAATTCTTTCCCCATTGGCTTTTCCATAACGACGGGAATATGTCGTTACATTTTGTGACGAATTTTGAAGGGATTTATGTGCTAGATCAGTTGGGTAAGTGCTCTTAATCCTAAACCTTTATTTTTCTTTGATTATTTATGAGTTTTAACATCAAAATATGAGGGTTTGATCGGTAAATGATGAAGTTTTTCAAGAACCCAAGTTCTTAGCTAAAATGGAGATTTTAAATTGATTTTAAGTCCTTTTTCGAAATGATTTTCCCTAAGGATTTCCTAAACCCTTGATTAATGTTTTCAAGTATTAAATTTCGAATTCGAACCTTAATTTTTGGAGTTGGGTATTGTGTTGATTGACTCACCTTTCAAGGGAATTATTGTGGGTGTTGTTGTTTTCGAAAAGTGATTGTAAATACGTGTTTGTGCATAGATTGTATGGCTTTGGAGGTTATTCGAAAGGGGAAGACTCAACTATTAGAGTAATTGTTGATTGATTTAAGGAAAGTGGCTTCCTTAATCTTGTATTCTAGTTGAATTTGTATGCTTTCTTTGTTGATTTTGTGTTGGGAGTAATGGAAATGAGGTGAAGGGTTTAAATTGTCCAGTTGTTATATCTAAATGAATAAAAAAAGGTTGAAATGAAAAAGGTTATATGATAAACATGATAATATGAATAGCCTTATTGTGACCCTTGATGATTGATTGATGAAATGCTTGAAAGCGTGATTTATGGACTTGAATTGTATGAATTGTTGTCTCTTAATTCCATGTGGGATAATATTACTTGTATGCATTGATTGTGAATGTCGTGATGACACATGTGATGAGTTATTGTGTCGAGTTCTTTGTCGGTGAGTGTTATAATGTCGAGGTCTTTACTGGCGAGTGTTATGACGCCAAGGTCTTTGTCGGCGAGTGTTATTATGTCGAGGTCTTTATCGGTGAGTGTTATGATGCCGGGGTATTTGCTGTGATTATTATTATGTCAAGGTTTTTATCGACGAGTGTTATTATTCCAAGGTCTTGATGAACTTGATGCTTATGCATGACTTACTTGTGGATTGTGATTGATGTACTTGTTATGTGTGGTTGAACTACTTGTCATTGAGATTGACTTATTTTATTTGTTTGACTGTTGAATTATGAAGCTCGAACTATGAATATTGGGTTTGTGAGCCATGTATTACAAAATTGTTAGGTTGGCTTGATTTTTGTGCAAGTTGTAGTTTGAGGTGGTTCGGTTAGAGTGTAAGGGGTATTCAATTTCTAGCTAGTTTATTTGTTTAGTAGGTTGCTTGCTAGGTACTGTGTTGTTGGTACTCACCCCTTGCTTCTACACTTGTGTAGGTTCTGCGCCCGGGCCAATGTGATCTTTTTCTCCTTCTATTGATCTCGAGGCTCGTCAAGGACTTGAAGAGGTAGCTGCTTCTCAATCAATAACCCTTTTTTTCCTTTTATTACACTTTGTTCTGTTTAAGAAACAAAGATTGAGACTTGTATCTATTTCTTAATTCCGCACTTATGTATCTAGTGGTTTGTAAACGTGACAACTAGATTTTGGGGTTTTAATAGAAGAATAAGTTTTTCGCTTTATCTTGTTCTTATTTTTACTGTGTTTCGCTTTTTTTTATTTTCGTTGGGTTGAGGCTGACTTGTCTTGGTGGGAAAAGACAGGTGCTATCACATCCATTTTTTTATCGTGACAAAGGGGCTCATTGTTGGAATGTATGCGTACACTAGCCTAGATGGGACCAAGTCCTTAGCACAGTTACAATAACATAAAGCAAACTGAATGCTGAAAGTAAAGATTGCACACACAACTTTACGTGGAAACCTCCTTGCTCAAGGGAGTAAAACCACGACCTGTCTCACAGGACTTTTCAAACTGCTTTTACTAGTCTTCTCAAGCAAAAGTAAAAACCAGTTTACAAAATGAGATTAACGTACTAATCTCCACACTAAGCAATACCTCCAATCACTTAGATGAGCCAAAGCAGATACTACACTGCCCACTATACTAATCCTAACAGATTAATATAGACTTTGACGTAAGACACTAAGTTACTTACAATGATTCACACAAGCTTGAAACGTTTCTAACAAAGAAAAATGATTCCTACAATATAAGCACGATTACAAGCAAACGAAGTAGCAACTGGTACAGGAAGCACTTGAAACAATTGATCAGGTCCTTGCTGTTTTGAAGCTTTAAATATCTCACTTTGAATGAATGATCCTATTGTTGTTTGTGAGTTGAATATATTAGACAAGAAGAATTGTTATCCAATGTACAAACACCCTCGTCGCTTCTGATTGGTGGAGTACACTGCAACTCCACCAACTTTCTGACGCAGACAACTTTTATAGTTGTACAACATATTGACACTGGACGAGCATACTCTGCAGAGAACCAGGTCCCTGCACTTGTGAGGAGATCATTAAAACATCTAGGAGCGTTAGCACTTATCATTTCCCCCTTTTTTAATGATGACAAACAACCTACACAGAGCCTCAGGTGAGTGTAGAGACATTCATTCAAATACACAACAAATTCCAACTTTGTTCAGTGTACCAATAACAACAATGTTCCCCCTTAGTTCAATGCCCCTAATTCCACAGCCAACCTATACAACAAACTTCCCCCTTTTGACATCATTGAAAAGGTGAAGCAGTAAACATATTCAAGTTAAATGCAAGGCAATAAAGAATTCAGGGCCTTGGGCCACACAGAACATGTGTAGGTAAGCATAAAGAGAATATTAAGCCACACATGAACAGGGTAGAAACATAAATAGCATTAGATCACAAATACTGACCACTGTAGTCAGTCAAAACAACATAAAGCCACAAGAGTTTTAATCAGGGTTGAAGAACAAAGAGGGAAACTAGGGAAACAAGACTCGTTTAGGACGGAGGGGGAAGGGGATTGAGGTGCGCATAAACAGAGACAGACACTCATTTACATCCTCATGAGCCGTGATAAGTTGCCTGTTGAGAGCCTTAACTTCCTCACTGAGTGAGGCATTTGTCTTCAGCAGCATTTCATTTTCATCCCTAAACTTCTGCAACACCTGCTTATTTCCATCACTGGTACTAGGTCCCCTCGAAACCGTCTTCTGTAATTTAGACTTCAGTGTAGCAATTTCAACCTCCTTGTCATTCAGTATCTCAGTAAGATCAGTAACTTCCCATTTAAGAGCAGCCTGTTGCTCTAGAACATCTGCCCCTAGCTTTTCTTTGTCGCTCCTTCTCAGACTTAGTAGGTTCAGCAATGTGGTCAACTTCAGGAGAATTGTCAGCAGTTTCTAGAGCTGGTACACCAACTGTTAAGGTGTTGGCTCTTCGTACCCCTGTTCTGTTTCATTTCAGAGGAGGTTTTTCCTTCTCCTTTTCAGTTTCAACATCAAAAGACTTGGGAGTTTGGTCAAAAATTGGTTCAAGACTGAGAGGGACATATTCCTGTGATCTATCATCTGGTTCTGAAGAGTTCGATTGAACATCTCCTCGAAGTGAAGTCAAACTTTGCGCAGCCACTAGTTCATCCCCTGCTGCTAGAATGCTCGACTCAGGACCCATTCCCTCAAGCAAGTCTCCCTCAAAAAGTCTTCCAGACATTGCGGAGGATAAACCCCCGAAAGCCACATCTACATCTGCAGTACTAGGTCTATCAATAGCCTTCGCAACAGATTGTGCCTCTGAGTTTTGGTATTTTTCACTGGACAAAACTAGAGTGGGGGAACAGGGCAGAATCTTCTCAGAAGGGACCGCAAGAGATGTCACAACTTCTGTAAAGGGAGTGGTGGATTCACCCGTTTGACCAACTCCACAAACTGGAGTCGAAGGAGTTTCATCTAAAGGGGGTATGGAAAAGTTGAAGGAACTAGGGTTTTCAACTTCATGGGAGATAGGAGTCTGGGAAGAAGAAATGGAGTTAGACATTTTGGGAGGGGAAAAAAGATACTTGAAGAACAATTAGAGAATCAGAAGGAAATACTTGAAAAGATTTGAAGAATTTGATTCTCTAGGAACTTAGTTTTAAATAGAGTCAAAAGGGTATCGAGTCCCCAACAGTGGTGACCTTTGGTTTTTAAAATGAAAAGACACTAGAAATTAACATGATGAATGGGCTAGAGACACGTGGCAGTGATGTTGATAGACATACAGTGTAGCGTAAGTGATACTAACCTCATGGGGACCAGGTCCCATTTAGTATGTAGCCCTGCCAGTATGACTTGATCTTCCCTTCTGCTAACATACCATGAGTGTATTTCTGCATTAAGGTATCAGAAGTGAATTCCCAAACGACATGCATTATAATAAGTATAGATACCTGCTCTCCTAAACAAAATCAATTTGAAGATTTTGTGCAAACTTGTCAAGAATTCAAGTGATCCTGTGCATCCCCAACCTCAGCCTATTTTTTATGAAACATTCTTTACTCAGAGGTTTTGTAAAGATATCAGCCAGTTGATCTTCAATCTTGCAGAACTTCATCACTACATTTTGCTTCTCAACATTGTCTCTTAGGAAATGATGCCTCACATCTATGTGATTTGTCCTCTTGTGCTGTACAGGATTTTTGGCCATATTCATTGCATTGATGTTGTCACATATTAGAGGAATGGTGTCTGTGAGAATACCAAAACCCTCCAGTTGCTGCTTGATCCACAGAAGCTGAGCACAACATGAAGCATCAGCTACATATTATGTCTCTGTTGTAGATAATGCAACTGAATTTTGCTTCTTTGTCCCCCGAGATATCAGTGATTATCCAAGAAAATGTGCCATGTATGACGTAGTCTTTCGATCAACAATAAAACCTGCATAGTCAGCATCAGCATAGCCAATTAGATCAAGTGAGTCACTTGTTGGATAGAAGAGGACTAGGTCCTGAGTTCCCTTCAGGTATCTCAGTATTCGTTTAGCAGCCTTTAGATATGACTCTTTTGATGCAGCTTGAAACCTTGCGTACATCCCTACACTGAAGACTATGTCTAGCTTGCTTGCAGTGAGATACAAAAGTGACCCAATAATTCCCCTATACATGGTTTGATTAACCTTAATACGATCTTCATCCAAGTCAAGTTTCCCACTTATGCTCATATGAGTATCAAGAACCTTTGATTCAAGTAAATTAAACATTTTGAGCAGTTCTTTTATGTATTTATCTTGACATATAGATGTACCCTGAAAGGACTGTTTGATTTGCAAGCCTAGGAAGAAAGTGAGTTCCCCCATTCACTACTCACTAAATCAGCAAATTCTTTGCACAATGAATCTTTAGTGGCTCCAATGATGTCATCTACATATACCTCCACAATCAACAACTCCTTACCTCTGGATTTTAAGAACAAGGTATTATCAATTTCACCTCTTTTGAACCCATTTGCAAGGAGGAATTTTGACAGGCGTTCATACCAAGCTCTGGGAACTTGTTTCAACCCATACAGAGCCTTGTCCAATTTCAGCACATAATTTGGCAATTCTGCATCTTCAAAGCCTGAAGGTTGTTGGACATTCACTTCTTCTTTCAGATTCCCATTCAAGAAGGAACTTTTGATATCCATTTGAAATAGCTTGAATTCAATGTGAGCAGCAAATGCTATCAGAATTCTGATGGCTTCCATTCTGGCTACAGGAGCAAAAGTCTCATCATAGTCAATCCCCTCATCTTGGTTGTACCCTTGCACCACAAGCCTTGATTTGTTTCTAGTAATGGTTCCATGCTTATCAAGTTTGTTTCTGACGACCCATCATGTTCTAATAACTATTCTGTTGAGAGGTCGGGGGACCAGGTGCCACACTTTGCTCCTCTCAAACTGATGGAGTTCTTCCTGCATTGATGTTACCCAATCTGCATCATGTAGAGCTTCCTTGATATTCTTTGGTTCAATGGATGACATAAAGGCTGAATATGCAACTAGATTTCTTGTCCTGGATCTAGTTTGAATTCCAGAGTCAAGTGGAGATATGAGATTATCCAATGGATGTGAGGATTGATGTTTTCATCCAGACTTTCTGATCGACTCTTCTTCAATTTCAGCATCAGATTTAGCATCATCATCTTCATGATTTTGAGATGGAACCTCCTGGGTAGTATTAGAGGGACCAGGTGCTCTTGTGAGATTTGCAACAATTTCCTTTACAACTTGTTTGTTTCCAGGGTTTAGGATATCCTTGTCTTCCCTTTCCTTGATCAGCTCCTCCATCTCATGGTTTCCCTTTTGATCATAAATTTTCTCAGATTCATCGAATGTCACATGAATGCTCTCTTCGACACATAGAGTTCTTTTGTTAAACACTTTGTAGGCCTTGCTGGTAGAAGAGTATCCTACAAACACACCTTCATCACTCATGGCATCAAACTTACCCAAGTCATCATTTCCATTATTTAGTACAAAGCATTTGCACCCAAATGGCTTAAGGTTAGCAATTGAAGTTTTTCTGTCGTTCAACAATTCATAAGGTGTCTTATTTATCATAGATCTGATAAGGCACCTATTTGTAACATAGCATGTTGTGTTGACGGCTTCTGCCCAAAAAATCATAGCAAGCCCTGAGTCAATCAGCATAGTTCTTGCAATATCAACCAATGTCATGTTCTTCCTTTCAATCACTCCGTTTGGTTGAGGAGTTCTTGGTACAGAGAAATTTTGATTGATTCCATTTTCAGCACAAAAACTTTCAATTTGAGAATTTTCAAACTCTGTGCCATGATCAGACCTGATACTAGCAATCTTGGAGTTGACCTTCAGTTGAATAGCTTTGGCAAAGGTAATCAAAATTCCAGCAGTCTCGTCCTTTTTCCGCAGAAACATATTCCAGCTGTACCTGGAGAAGTCATCAACAACTACAAGAATATACTTTTTACCTCCCATGCTTGGAATTCTGACAGGTCCACATAGATCCATGTGGAGAAGCTCCAAAGGTCTGGTTGTGCTCACTCCCTTCTCAGCCTTGAAGGATGATCGTGTTTGTTTCCCTCTTGCACAGACATCACAGACTTTATCATTTGAAAATTTCAGTTTTGGTAATCCACGGACCATGTCCCCTATAACAAGCTTGTTTAGTAAAGAGGAACTTACATGACCTAGTCGTCAATGCCAAAGATTTGCATCGTCAGCTTGAGCACTCAGACATGAAAGGTTGTCCCCTTTAATAGAATCAAGATCAGCAATGTACATATTATTGACTCTTTTTTGCAAACATCACAATTTTCTTAGTTGCACAGTTTGTAACAACACACCCATCAGACATGAATTTGACTTTATTTCCGTTGTCGCAAATTTGAGATACACTTAAGAGATTGAACTTCAGACCATCCACATAGTGTACACTATCTACGGAATGATCTGTTCTTCTTCTTATCTTGCCAATACCAAGGATAAAACCTTTCTTTCCACCGCCAAATGACACACCACCACCTTGGTATGCTTTCAAAGAGAGGAAGTTTAGAGTGTTTCCAGTCATATGCCTTGAGCATCCAATATTCATGTACCACTGACTGATCCCTCTCTTCTGCACAAGAATCACTTATTAGACTTAGGAACCCACTTCAGATAGAGTTCCCAAAAACTGTCAAAAGGCTTAATGAGAAACCTTCGTGTCCATGGGGGTAAAGTATTCTTGCTAAAATGGTAGCCAGGACCAGGTACCCTTTTCTTTTTCTCAACAACTTTTCTTGACTTAAGAAACTTCTCCTGACTTTCTTTTACTCGTATCAGCTTCTTACACTTCTCTTTCATATGACCATTTTTGCCACAGTGGGTACACAGAAGGTTGTTTGAGACTGATACATATTTACTATGTGGATTGTAAGGAGGCTTTATCTGTCTACAACCTAGCCCCTTCCTGTTGCTGAACTGTTGGCTTGCTAAGTTAGTGAGGATCTTAGAAGAGTTAGTCCACTTGAGAGAGTGGTTCAGTTCTTCTTTGATCTTACTTAAGTCCTTCATTAGTTGAGAATTTCTTTCTAGGGAGGCAGTTAACTTAGACTTAGAGGCCTTAAGTTTCTCTTCTAGTTCAACCTTAAAGTTACTGAGTTTTCGCTTCCCACCCTTAGAGGTACCAGGTCCCTCATTGGGTTCTAGACTCTCAGTCTCAAGGATACCTATCCTAACACTCAGTTCAGACATTTGAGAGTTAAGAGCTGAGTTTTCATCCTCACACAGACTCAACATTTCATTTGTCGTCAAGTTTTCAGAGGTTAGTTCATCAACAGAGTCAATCAATAGAGCATCAAGTTTTCTCAATCTATTGATAAGAAGAGTATCTAGATCATTTTTGAGATCAAGAAGAGTTACCTCATTTAGATCCTCTTCATCGTCAGATTTTTCCATTAGAGAAAAAATAGAGTTGTAGATCGTCTCATCATCTTCTACAGCCATTATTGAGTCATCCTCCAAACTGTTTATATTTTCTTCAGACTCACTTGATGCGTTACCCCACACTGCCAGAGCTTTCTTCACCAGTTGATCAACATGAACTTTTCTCTTGGTATAGTCTAAGACCTAGTCCCTTCTGCGAGGTCTGAAATCTTGAGTTTCCTGCTTCTGACTGGGGCAATCCCTCATAAAGTGGCCAGGTTTGCCACATTTGTGACAAACATCATTTGCATTTGTAGTTATTCTAGTTGAAGCTTTCTTTTGAAAACCTCTATGCTTCTTGATGATCTTCTGAAACCTTCTTGTGACATAGGCCATTTCATCATCCTCCTCAGTCACATCATTTTGAGAAGTTTTCAAAGCGATGGATTTCTCCTTCTTTCTTTCCTTCATGGTCGTTCCATGTTGCTTGTTGAGTTCATTGGTTTGAAGATTTCCAATCAGTTCATCCATGGCAAGTGTTTTCAAATCTTTTGCTTCAGTTATAACATTCACCTTGCTTTCCCAAGACTTGGGAAGCACTTTGAGAATCTTTCGAACTTGTTTGCTCAAACGAATAGGTTTATCAAGACATCTCAGCTCGTTGGTTATAGTAATGAATCTTGAGTTCATCTCGAAGATGGTTTCACCTTCCTTCATACAAAAATTCTCGTACTGAGTCGTAAGCATATCAACCTTCGACTCCTTCACTTGTGTAATTCCCTCATAAGCAGTTTGAAGACAGTCCCATATCTCCTTGGCAGTCTCACAGACTGAGATTCAGTTGTATTCGTCTGATCCGATTCCACATACTAGAATCTTCTTTGCCTTATAATTCTTTTCTATCTTCTTCTTATCTGCTTCACTGTACTCTTTTCTGGTTTTGACAAATGTTGTAGTGAGCTCTCCATCTTTCACTTCCTTCGTAGGAATGTATGGTCCGTCAAGAATCACGTCCCACAACTCAGTATCTTCAACATTGATGTAATCATGCATGCGATTCTTCCACCACCCATAGTAATGTCCATTAAAGCGGGGTGGTTTGGTAGATGATTGCCCTTCTTCCATATTGGGTGGAGCTGTCATTCCTTCAGGATCTTTTCTTTTCTTGGTGTTAACCAAACTGAAAAGTCATGCTTTGATACCACTTGTTGAAATGTATGCATCCACTAGTCTAGATGAGACCAGGTCCTTAGTACAGTTACAATAACAGAAAGCAAACTGAATGCTGAAAGTAAAGATTGGACATACAACTTTACATGGAAACCTCCTTGATCAAGGGAGTAAAACCACGACCTGTCTCACAGGACTTTTCAAACTATTTTTACTAGTCTTCTCAAGCAAAGGTAAAAAATAGTTTACAAAATGAGATTAACCTACTAATCTCCACACTAAGCAATACCTCCTATCACTTAGACGAGCCAAAGCAGATACAACACTGCCCACTATACTAATCCTAACAGATTAATATAGACTTTGACGTAAGACACTAAGTTACTCACAACTTAAGTTCTTACAATGATTCACACAAGCTTGAAATGTTTCTAACAAAGCAAAATGATTCCTACAATATAAGCACGATTACAAGCAAACAAAGTAACAGTTAGTACAGGAAGCGCTTGAAGCAATCGATCAGGTCCCTGCTGTTTTGAAGCTTTAAATATCTCACTTTGAATGAATGATCCTATTGTTGTTTGTGAATTGAATATATTAGACAAGAAGAATTATATATTATCCAATGTACAAACACCCTCGCCGCTTTTGATTGGTGGAGTACTCTGCAACTCCACCAACTTTCTGACGCAGACAGCTTTTACAGTTGTACAACATATTGACAATGGACAAGCATACTCTGCAGAGGACCAGGTCCCTGCACTTGTGAGGAGATCATCAAAACATCTAGGAGCATTAGCACTTATCACTCCTTAAAACAAAGATTCAAGTTGAAGGTTTCAATAACATTTTTTCAATTATGATTCTACACCATTATAAGATATTTAAACGAGTTGTATCTCATATACAACATTTACAAAAGCGTGATATATATATATATATATATATATATATAATCAAGTCTAAACATTGCAATAATTTTTAAATGTGAAAACTATCATACTGTACGATAATATATTCCAATGCTACAACCTTTATGGTTTTTTTTCTAGAAACACAATACATGTCCAATTTAAACAAATGAGTCATATAAAAGTATAAATTTATGCAATTGAACCCCACATTCGACCCACGTGTTTAAATAACCAATAAATATTTTGATATCATATATCAATATAGAGCCATAAATGACATAAAATAGCAAAATAAAACTTGCATCAGACAGTCATTTATCTTGAAATCTCTCTCTCAAAATAAATAAATAATCGCTATCTCAAATTATCTCCCCAACTTTCTCAATTCGTAATCACAAATTTCTCAAATCATGTTCATAAAACTTGTTATCAGTCTCAGTATCAATATGTCGATATAAAACTGATTATTTACACTATATCAATATCCACAATTTTCTCTATCAATATTTTGAAGACAAGGACTTGAAAACACCAATAAAATTTTGTCTTGAATTTTTCGATTGGTATTGAAATTTGTTGAAATTATCCTAAGGAACTTGAATATCAATTTTAGAGGTGTTAGGAGATAATTTGAGGTGTATTGAAAATATTCAAATTGAAATTTAGACTACTGCATCTCTGTATCCCATATATATGTATATATAAGTGGATATCACACTGTATACCTAGTTATTTCTTGTATATCATGCATATCTATGTAAATTCATGAAACAATGAATATGATATACATTGGTATACACGATATACAATATGATTATATTAAAAAAATATTTACCATTTATAGCAGTAACATTTTTTTTCACTTGATCTCTTTTAATACATTTATAATACAATTTTAATACATATTACAAAGAACAATTTATTATTCACATATAATACAAGTTTTATTGACGGTTAATACATTTATCACACATTTTAATACACTTATAATACAATGTGTCAATTTCTTACCAAACAAGCATAATATATTTTAAAAGACTGTTGTAATACGTATATATTGCATACGTAATTCACTTTTAATACATATTGCAGATTTAACATAGTATTGCTATGTATCGCTATAAATGGTAATAAATAAAAAGTATCGCTAAAATCAGTAATTTTTTATTAAAAGGTACCATTCCAAGTAATTTTTCCTTCATAATTACAATATGATAGATTCATATCACAGTACAATTAATGAAAATATGTATTTCATATATTTGATATAAAATTTGATATACACATATTGTAAAAACATTTTCTAGGTCTGATTTTCCTCTTAAAACAAATTTAAATTAGCTTATTTTGTATGTCAGTCACACTTGTTCGATCAAACAAAGAAGAAGGGGGTTAAAATCTATGTAGTTTTCAAATTTGAATTCAATTCAAACCAAATGACAACTTTGTTTGAGATAACTTCAATAGAAGAAAATAGAATCCTCATTGATTACTATCACGAAGAAAAATATTAAGTATTTTGTGTGTCTTAGAAATGTTATACTGAGCGTAAAATTGAAAAAAAAAAATATTTACCTTCCATGTAAATTGTCGATCATAAATGTAATTTGCTACACAATACTAAATTTTAGGGTTAATTACTAAACCTAATCCTTAGCTTAAAAACATACTGATAAATACTTAGAATAACACATAAGCCTCAGTTATAATTAGATAAGTTTGTTATGGTTAGAATCTAAGCATATTCAGTGCAAGGGTAATTAAAATAAAAAATCGCCACCTAATTATCTATGGTTAATTAAAACACCTAAAAATTGATCAATATTGAACTTTGTTTTAATCTTCTAAACTTATAAAATTTTAGATAAGAGTCCAGTTAATTAAAAGAGAATATATAGGACATTCTTTGGTGTCCTGGGATAAGAATAAATAGTCTTCGAATAAAAAAAAGTCCTGGGATAAAATTTTGGTGTCTTGTTTGGTTGCCATGTTTGGAAAAACTTATTCCACCATTTATACCATAGTGATGGGATAAGTTATCACATATACATGGTGGGATAAGTTATCCTAGGATAACTAATCCCAAGATAATTAATCCTGGAAAAATTTGTTCCCAAACAAATGACCGATCTATTTAAACGGATTAACCGATCGAACCTGAATAAATAATTAAGGCAAATATATAAGCTAGTTTTATCAAGTCCCATTCTAACACCAAATGATAAAGGGAAAATGGGGCAAATATAGAATGTATTAAAATATTATTTTATTTTGTAAGTGGGTAAATATGTCTGCTTTGGCAGGTAAGGTCATTTTAGTTATTCCGACGTGGTTTCTTCGTTTTAATTTGTTGTCTTGTTTTTTAAGTTTTTGTATATTTAAAAATTAAGTAAAGTTATTATAAATCACAATAATTAAAAGATATTTAAAAGAATTATTGACTTTTAGAATTATATCAGTGCTACATAAATTGAAACATAGAAAGTAATATGTATTATTTGAAAATGACATAAAAAGTATTATAAATCTCAATAACTTATATCTTGAAATATTTTTGAAAACATACTTTAAAAAAATTGGTTGACTCTTGAAATTTTATTTATGCCACATAAATTGGGACAAAAAGAATAATATATATTATTTAAAAATTACGTAAGAGGTACT
>JAJOOH010000838.1:0-118465 GCA_029582605.1 Solanum gracilifrons
TATGACCCTCCAAAGTAGACCCTCGAAAAAGGCTTCACTTGGAAATTTTGGATTTTGATACGGTTGCTCTAAAATTTGGGTTAGACCCATTTCCCACTCAATTTTACCCCCTAAACAAGAATATGAAGTCGGATTTTCGAAAAACAAAATGGATTTTTTTTTATATAGCTAAACAAGTTTCCGGTAACTTCCGAAGCACATTTTAAAGAACTTTTTGGGTCATTTCAAGTATGTGGAGCCAAGTGAATGGAAATAGTTGGTATCGAATATTCAGAGGAAAACCTTAGTGTTTTCCATAAAATTCTTGTGATCATCTATTTCATGTTGTATATGGTTGTGAGTATGAGTCACTAGATATGATCACGTGTGATTTCATTTTTGTGGATGGATCCCAAGTGGTGGATCAGGGGTACCAATCTTGCGATGTTCTTTTGATTGAGTGGGATGATTTGGGAAGACGTTGTTCTTCCAGATGACTTATGTGGTGCTGTCTTGGAGTTGTTTAAGTATTTAAGTGGTTTTATGTGTACCACATTGATTATGAGAGTTTATAGAAGAGCTACCATGCGGATCTATAGTTGTCCGACAATCTTAATTTCATCTAGTCGTCGAGGTCATGTATTGATTATGTGTGGTTGAATGTGGGGATCATTGGGTCAAATTCTATCTATCTTAAGAGGTAATCCACAATTACTAAATCTAGCATTTTGATAGTATTGCTAGAGGGTTTGTATGCTTGGACATGTCCATTGATGAGTATATGATGTCTAAAGAGCAAAATTTTGTACTTAAGCTCATGGAAATTTATGTTGTGAGATGGCGATGTGATAAAACTATGATTGTTGGATATTATGAGTGTGTGTTGGTTGGTTCAGGTTCACCTCTAATTGTAGCAAGTATTGAGTTAGGATTTTATCATGGTTATGTGAGAATGGATTCATCCTGATGTTTGTGTCAAAGTCCTTGATAACATGATGCATACATGTGTACGATCAACTTTGGTGGTTATTTACAATCACTTTTGTTGTTAGTTAAGTTTATGTACATCAGTAATTATAGCTCGAGTATAGAGACGACTTCATTGAGGCATTGTATGGGAGGATGTGTAGGTATTGATCAATTGGTTGGTCTGATAACCAAGGAGATAAAGTCCGTGAAAGTTCAATGGAAGTATCGTCCAGTTGAGGAAGCTACATGGGAACCGAGAAGGACATTCCAGACAAGTATCCCTAGTAATTCGACGATTCAGATACTACTCTACCCTTACTTTATCCAGTCTTTCCTAGTTGATCACTCGGGGACAAGTGATGGGTAAATTGGTATCTATTGTAACGACCTAATTCCGTTGTTAGGGAAAAGCCAATGGGGAAAGAATTGGATCGAAAAAAACTTTTTGTAGTAACTTGGGATTTCCTAACCTAATCCCGATTTGGACGAAATCTAAGTAAGTAAGGTCTAGGGAAATATGGTAGCAATTGGGAGATCTAATTATGAAATTGATCATATGAGTAGATAGCTAAGACGTTAAGGAAATAATACGACTTTACGGAATTGAATTTGTTTGAATAGAACTCCCGAAACTGATCTTAGCGGGAATGACTATTTTTTGAGTGTCAGGGGATGAAGGTGTATTGTGAAATGGGCGTTTGGAATTCATAATTTCGCACACGGTATCCGTGCAAGCCGTTGTGACGGGATTATTTCCGCTAGGGCGAGGGCCGCTGCAGCGGGGTTAGGACAACTGTGGCAGGACAATCGCGATTTAAGTCAGAAATAAACCCCAAAATTGTTTTATTCTGTACTTTTTTACTTTGAAAGCTAAAGAACCACCCCATGTGTTTTCTTGACGATTTTCCACCATTCTTGATGCTAAAGGTATGGTTTTTACTCCCTGAATACATGTTTCGATGCGTATAACTTAGGTTCTTAGGTAATTATCGATTGGAGAGGGTTCTGATCTGGGAATTATGGTGAGAAAAGCCCTAATCTGGGTATAAGGATCAAGGGTTTGATCTAGGGTTGATATTATTGATTATGATCCGGGTAATTGGGTCTTGTTTATTGATCCTCGCGTTATATTGTTTATGTTTAGACCACGAACAAGCGGAAAGAATTCGGAAAGGGAAGATTCAAGTGCCTTAGGGGATTCAAGCTTAGAGTCGAGGTAGGTGATGGTTTTGATTGCATGATTGTGTGATATATGTTTGTAATTACTACATTATGATGTATGTATGTATGTGAATGTTGCTTTATTGATCACACTACTCGTAAATATGGTTGATTGAATAATTGTATGCCATGAAATCATGAATTGATTATATGATTATGAGAATGTACATTGTGATTGTGATTGTGGATTGTTGAATGGATCAAGTTTTATGTTCCAACACACTAACTGAGATCGGTTGCCACGTTCCGACATAAACATGGGATCGGTTGCCACGTTCCTGCATAAACATAGTATCGGGTGTCACGTACAGCAGACTTACTTGGATCGGTTACCATGAACCGGTACACTAACAATTTGGGTGTGGTTTCCATGAGAGGATCATTGACTTGCCATAACTGTATATCTTGAGAATTGTGAAGTTGTGTGTTGTTCGTAAGTGATGACTAATATTGTATATGTTTGGTATATGCATGTTTATTATTGTTATATTGACTTTTATATGTTTCACCTGTTGGGATAGCCGCGTGATTCTACTAGTACACTGTGGTTGTGTACTGATACTGCACTTGCTTGTTCTTTGTTGAGTACAGGGCATTCATGCGACTATAGATAGAATCGGATTCAAGGGTGAGCCAGTTCTTTTAGGCTGCCATAGATCTTTCTTGTTTAAGTCTACTCTTTTCGGACTTAGACTATTTGTTTAAGGTGTTTGTTTAGTTTCTGGGTTGTAACCCTTGTTCTTAGACTTGTCGTTAGTAGAGTTTTGGTACAATGACTTTCAGGTTATAGGGGTTGAATTTCCACATTAGTTTGGTTAGTTAATTGTTTAAACCTTTGGAGTTTATGGGGACTCCATATTTATTGTCATTTAAACCTGCTTCTGTATCTTTAAATGCGTAGTATTTTGCTAAGTTGTTAGATTTGGATTATCGTAATGGTTCTCCCACCGGAGGGTTAGTGTGGGTGCCAATCCTGACGGTCTAGGTCATGACAAAATTTTAATTGGAAAGATTAAAATATTTTGAGAAGGATTTACCTTGAATAAGAATCTTGAAAAATATTTTGAAGAACACTCTTGAAGAAGAATCTTGAAAAATATTTGAAAGAATCTGCTTTGTATTCCATGCTTTGATTTTCTGTTAAATTTCATCTTAGGGTTTTAGAGAGGAGAAGGATGAGTGAAAACATGGAAATATGATTGTTTAGGTCTTTTTAGAAGTTGAGAAAAATGTTTTAAGTTTTTCCGAGTGGTATAAGGACAAGAAAATTAACTTTTTTTAGAATTTTCCCTTTGGTTAAAACGGAACTGCTATACATCATTTTGTAAAATGATCACAACTTTCTACTCCGAGCTCGGAATTATGCAAAATTGGTGGCGTTAGAAAGAATTATAGAAATTTAGTTATACAGTTTATCACCTAACTCTTCATATTATAAATATTACTATTTGACGTTGACCAAAATAAAATCTTATATGGAAACTTTAAACTCAAATTTATGTTAGAGGATTATTATAACCTTAATTAATCTACAAATATCCTACCACACTAAATAATTGACTTTAATACCTATGAAAAATTAAGAATCATCTAGTACAACCTTGTACACCTATGAAGAATGGCTCAAATCTTAGCTTAGAGATTTTTGGGGTGTTACATTAGACATGGTCTAAGGGAATATGGAAATGGATGAGTTACTGGCTCCATTATTGATAACACTCAAATCACCCCTCCAAACTAATATAAAGAGTGAGTGGTCGTAGTTAATAAGAATAACGAACTAAGAGTCGGGATCGAATCCCATAAGGAACAATATAACGACGATTGAAAAGATAAAGGCTAACTAGACACTAGCTAGAATCTAGACATAAAAGGTACACAAATATCAAATAGAATGGAATTTTTATAACTACACTTCTAATGGGGGAAATGACTATATCAAGCAAGAGATGTATGGGAATTTGAAAAACTTAAGATTCAATCAACACTCAATGATCCATTGCTATTCATTATAAGATCAATCACTAATAAGTAGGCTAGGTCATCTTCAGTTACGCTAACTATCTTTTGATCTCAAAGCATTTTATTGTGATATCTCCTTTCGCTCTCAATCACAAAAATACAAAATAACGCACTACCGAAACATAGACCTCTCTTTAAAGGAAGCCTTGCACCAAAAAAATTGGAACACTAAACTTTCTTCTTTCAATTTCAAATTCAAGATTCAAAGTCAAAATATGATTATCAATCTAATTATTCACTCTAATCAATATTTTTCGAGTATCAACCGGAGATCGGAAGCGAAGATTGAGTGTATATTCACAACCCATAAATTCAAACATGAAAGCTAGATTGAACCTGTTTCTGAAATCAAAAATGGAAACAAGGAACTGAAAAAGCAATAGAGCAGTTAATCAAACACCCAAATAAGTTTATCTATTTCAAGCACAAAAGCCCCGATTCCATACAAGAATTACACCCACATTTCTAGAAATTAAGAACAAGGATATCAAGTAAGGTAAAAGATATTACTAAAATAGAATACAAACTTTGAATCCACAAATGAAATGCGAGGCAACTTTCCTTCAATGTCTCAACCTCAAATCAAAATCTACAATTTAACTTCAAATATTAACCTAATATATGAAGAATTCTTTATTTTATAATATGGAATGTTGCATAATCAGTGTAAAAAGTGTTTTGGAAATATATTTTGTGAAAATCCCAATTTATCTAGGCACTAAACAGTTTACCCTTCGTGGTCCCAACAACTAGCGCACGCAATTGCAATGAGTATTGTCGCTGGTTTACATGATCTCAACCCCTGACCATGCGATCATGAGATTCAAATATGTGTGCAATGCGATCCCGACATCTTTTTCACGCGGTCGTGAAGAGTAATTTCCTGTCAGTTCTACATTCTTCCAATTTGACTTGTTTTCACTCCAAATCCACTTGGTTTCGTCAAAAATCTTCTAAATTCATTCTCCGTTTTATTTTCCATCAAATATGAAGTAAACCACATTAAATTACCGATTCAAAACCAAACTAAGCCAAAATAAATAAGATAACAGCCTCAAATGAGTGGAAATTTACAACTCATCAATGAGGTTGTATGTTTAAGCATGGATCATGTTTCACAGTATCTAAGACATTAATAAATCCATAGGTCCTTTTGGAATCAAATTTGGGTAAGTAAGAATCTTGGAATCAACTTTGACATGAAGAGGTTGATTTAGACTGTCATGAAGGTGTGTTGTAAAATGGGGGTTTTGGGGAGGACTGATGAGTCTCTATCTCCATGCAAGCAGCTAAAATGGTGTCACACTTCTATAGCAGGATTGGGCCGCTATGACAATACCTCTATAACGGGGTTAGTCGATATTTTGTATAGAAAAATCCCAAAACCCTCTTGTTTTCGATAACTTAATTCTTGAAGCTGTAAATGGTGATTTGGGGAAGTTTTTTTCGGTTTTCCACCAAATATTGTAGCAATAGTAACTTTAAAACTGCTCCAACTTGTATTTTGAGTCCTAATGCTTAGAATCTAGGTTGGTTATATTGGGGAAAGGTTTTAACTAGATTTAGTGTTAGAAAGAAATCTTGTTTGGTAGAATGATGATGAGAATAGCCTAGGTTTAGGATTTTGCAATAATCTAGGTTTTGTTAGGCAATCATTGATTGGTCATTGTGTTTTTTTATTATTTACACCAAAAACAAGCTAGAATTCATAAAAAATGGGAAAGCTCCATTTCTTTAGAGATTTCAGGGGTTGATTCGAGCTAGGTGATTGTTGTTGCTTTTCTGTATATGCTTTATGTGTTTTTTTAAAATCAATATTGTTAGTAATGCATGCATGTTGTATGATAAGGGAATTTGGAAAGACATAAGATACAATGATAAATGATTTGTTTGACCAACTTCAAGGAGCGAGTTACTTCTCTAAGATCGACCTCCGATCGGGTATTCACCAAAGGGTGAAGGAAGACAATATTCTGAAAATGAATTTAGAACCCGGTATGGTCATTTTGTGTTCTTGGTAATGTCTTTTGGTTTGACTAATGCTTCGGCCGTTATTATGAATTTGATGAATATGATGTTTATATAATAGCTTGACATGTTTGTGATTGTGTTTACTTATGCTATATTGATCTATTCGAGAAGTGAGGATGATCACATCAACCATTTGAAGATTGTGTTGCCAATTTTTATGGACCAACAACTCTTTGCAAAGTTTAGCAAATGTGAGTTTTTGCTAAGGTCCATAGGTTTTCTTGGTCATATTGTTTCAAGTAAGTGTATTGAGGTATATCCTAAGAACACGGACGCGGTTAAGAGTTGTCCTAGACCTCTATTCCCTTTTCAGATATTAGAAGCTTCTTGGTTTGGCTGGTTACTACACAGGGTTTGTTGAGGGGTATTCTTCGATGGCCTCTCTATTGATAGCATTGACTCAAAGATGGTTAAGTTCATGTGGTCTGAAGCATACGAAAAGAGATTTCAGGAATTGAAGGATAGACTTACTTCCTCCCTAGTGTTGAATTTACCCGAATGGACTGATTGTTTTGTAGTTTATTGTGATGCCTCAAGAATCACGCTAGGATGTGTGCTTATGCAAAATAGGAATGTGATTTGCTATGCTTCAAGGAAACTTAAGACTCATGAGAAAAATTATCCTACCCATAACCTTGAACTAACAATGGTTGTTTTCGCTTCAAAGATTTGGAGGCACTATTTGTATGGTGTTCAAGCAGATATTTTTACTGACCACAAAAGTTTTTGATACGTGTTTAATCAGAAGGATATAAATCTTCACCAACGAATGTGGCTTGAGTTATTGAAGGATTATGGTATGATTGTTCTATATGACCCCGGAAAGGCAAATGTGGTGGCGGACACTCTTAGTCGGTTATCTATGGATAATGTTGCTCATATCGATGATGATAAGAAGAAGTTAGTTCAACATGTTCATAGATTGGCCCGGTTGGGTGTTCAGTTAATGAAATCTACCAAAGGTGGTGTTATGGTTCACAATGGCTAAGAATCGTCTTCTGTGGCGGATGTGAAATCTAAGCAAGGTCTTGATCCGACGTTGGTTGGATTTAAGGAAGTGGTTCTTAAAAAGTCCATGAAGGCTTTCTCCCAAGGGGGAGATGGGGTACTTAGATATCAAGGTTGTTTGTGTGTTCCTAACGTAGATGACTTAAGGGAGAAAATCTTGTCAGAAGCCCATAGTTCTCGGTATTCCAATCACCTGAGAGCCACCAAGATGTACCATGATTTGCGGGTGGTCTATTGGTGGGATGGGATGAAGAAAGTTATAACAGAATTTGTGGCCAAGTGTCTTAATTGTCAAAAAGTTAAAGTTGAGCATTAGAAACCAAAAGTTTTATCCAAAGACATTAGAATTCCTACTTGGAAGTGGGAAGATTTGAATACGGACTTTTTTGTTGGTTTGTCGCACACCTGGTGACAACATGACTTGATTTGAGTTATTGTAGACCGAATGAAGAAATCGGCTCAGTGCATTCCCGTCAAGGTTTCTTATTTGGCGGAGGATTAAGTAAGTTGTACTTGAGAGCAATGGTAAAGTTGCATGGAATGCCTTTATCCATTATCTTCGATCGTGGTACTCAATTCACTTCTCTATTTTGGAGATCTTTTCAAAAGGGTCTTTTCACATGGTCTTATATGTTGGTTAAAGGTAAATCTCCCATAATAATGAACTAAGGTTACTTCAAGAAGTTTCTCACATGTGCTTTCAGATGATATTTATTTGCATTGACCATGTTTTATGACTTATCTTCTAACCCTTTTTAAGCATGTTTTCAAATGTTTTATGCATGGTTATTATACATGGTACATATTTTGTACTAACGAATACTCTTGCCTATATTTCCCCAAATGTAGGGACCGACCATACAGATCTGCACTTCCATGGCTAGGTATCTCATACAAATCGAGCTTGATTTTCCACTCTTGTGTTTACTTTCAGTTTTGGAACTTAATTTATGGGCTATGCCTCGATAAACTCTTATCTACTAGATGTCGTTGACATGATTTTTACACTTCCATTTTTCTCTATAAAAGTCTTATATGTTGGAAGTGTATTTTAAATCTCTTTATTCTATTATCTTGTATGATGAAAGCAAAATGACTTGTATGGGGCCTCTCGGGGTCTTATACACCATGTATCGCCTTGGGGCAACCTTGGGTCATTACAAACTTGGTGATGAGAGCACAAGGTTTAGAAAGGTCCTAGGTAGTCTCATAAGCCACGTTAAATATAGTTTTGTCCATGAGTGTGAAGCACGCCACATTTATTAATAATAGACTATAGGATGTTTAGGAAACTCCACTTCTTTTATTAGTATATAGTAGTTCATATAGTTTCACTCTATAATGTCTCTTTCCTAATCGTTATTTGATGCTCTAAAGGATATGGACACTCGAATGGCATATGCTAGAAAGAATGCGAATCCAGAGGCTCCTTCTCAAGTTCCTAAAGTTTCGACCGACCCTTTGGCCAAGCAAGTGACTAATGCGGAGTTTAGGACTGTTTACCAAGTGTTGGCTCAAGTGTCACGCCTCAAATCCCATAAAGACGAACATGCACCCGATACCCTAAAGACCCGAGAGAACCAACATGTAACCTGTGGTTACTATGCATATAACTATGACAATCTTTTGACAAGTTCACATAGGATGCAGCAATATGAACCAACATAAGTAGACCCAAAACTTATATACAAGACTTGGCCGTTGAGGCCACAACTTGTTAAGACGCAACCAAACCATATACATAAAGTCTACAAAGCCTCTAAAAGATAGAAAACCTTAGAGTAGGTTAGGAAAGACCCCGCCTTACTCTTAACTATGATAAAATACCAAAATGAATCTACTAAGGACTCAGTAAAGCTCCTAATCTATTTGGAGCTCACGAAAAGTAGCTGAGTGTCGTGTGCTCCAACTGAGCAGGTGTACTAGCTGAAGTACTTGTGCATGCAGCATGAAATCCAGCGTCCCCCATGAGGGATATCGGTATGAGAAAATGTACTGAATATGTAAGGCAATAACATATATAAATAAGAGTTCGAATGAAACCAAGTATCAAAATATGTGCGCATAAATTAGAATAGAAGACCACATTTGTTAACTATTGTGGAATCATGTATGTTACATTCTTGTGTTTACCTTTCTGTGTGTTATGATGTTTATAAGGCATGTGATACGAATGACCAGCTGATCAGTGGTAGAAGAGGATGATCCATGCTAGGCATTTTAACCCCTGGGATGCGGTCCTCATAATTACAAAAATTGGGATCGGCCCATGCTAGGCTTTCGCTCTTGAGCTGCCACCCTTCTATACCAATTGGGATCGACCCTTGCTAGGCTTTTACCCCTGAGCTGCCACCCTTAATTATACAAATTGAATTACTTAGAGTCTTTAATCTTTGAGATTGCTGTTTTGGTGGTCATAATCATTTTTGATATTTGGGACTATGGACCAGTAGTAGAAGACATGAAAATAGTACTTCAAGGCAGTAACAATGACATAAGGAGCTATGTAACACCAATGCATTACATGTGAGCTTAACTGACACAATTGACTTCAACTGACTAAGAGGAGGATTCACCAAACTTAATTTTACAGATACCATTTGTATACCAGCACATAGGAGGATAATTACACAAGTATAGAGTAGTGAACAAATAATGAAGTAATTCAATACACTAAGGAGAGGGGGAAGTATTGCCAACTATTTGGAGATCGCACGCTGCCACTATGTTTCCTTTACTAGGAATAAAACTTAGAAAATTCCCTTATTGATATTAATTAGAAGTATCAGATTTCATGCCGAAGAATATTGAATCTAATAGCCTTAAATACCTTATCCTCTAACCAATACTACTATCACGATTCAGCCTCCCCTTTCAAGTTTTAATCTACAATATAGGTCATGATAAACTTAAATTAGCAGCTATCACACCGTGAGCCTCGTAATACAGTAGCTAACTTTGATGGAAAATGAGCTCATACAATGCTTAAATCAATGTGTATCACCACACCCTCCTTCTCTGCCCAATACATATATTATATATCCTTTTCCAAGATTACCCAAACTGCACCAACAACAATACACATAAAACAACCTCAAATATTCTTTATCATGCAACCAATTATGGAACTCACCATCCCCTTGAGTTTTTTATGACAACACACCCATAATTTCTCACTCAAACGCATATATAATGAGGAAGAAAAATGGAGAAGTCACCTTACCTCAATTTCTGCAACTTCTCCTTATAAATTGAATCCCTTTAGAACTTTAACTTCCCTTCACACTTAAACCAAAGAAGAAGAGAAAAGTATTTTAATAATTAAGGAAAGTGAGCAGTAGCTTGTGGGAACTTCTGCCTTGTACTTATAATTAAGCATGAATAACATGTTTTCTAGTCTTCCATGGGTGAATTAAGCTAAATCCATAAGTGTTTCTCTTACCGTGTCTTGAAGAGATGAAGGTTTCTTCAAGAACCCTTGAAGAACTTTAAGGATGTTGTTTTAATCCTTAAGAGAATACAGAGAGAGAGCTGGAGTAAATTGTGAATTTTGTGTGTTCAAATGAGTGAAAAGATCAGCTCATATTGAGTTTATATGGAGCCTTCTTGGCCATAAAAAAAAATAATCCTCTAGAACCTCCCTTTTTTGGTCTATTTTCAGCCACTAATTGGTCAAGTGGGTGATGCACTCGCTTATGTACATCAAGAAGCTAAAAAGGTCAACTAGGTGATGCCCCTACTAGCTTTTACTTGGGCTCAAATATATATTGGGCCTTGGCAGATTTGGCTGCTGGGCTTTAATTTTATTTTCCTTTTATTTAACATAGTTTGGGCCTCAAGTGAGTCCATTAGCATAGGCCCAAATATGATACATAAACCTTGGCCTTTTTAACTAGATCCATATAGCTCAAGTATGTGATGCACCTACTTGGTCCTTTGGACTGGTCAATAAGTCAAAGTAGGTGATGCACCTGCTTGTCATTTACTAGCTTAGTTTAGTTAAGCAAGCAACTCACTTATTTTATTCCATTTTCTAAATATTAAACCCTTTTTGCTTTAACTTAGCACTTAACTTTCAACTTTAAGCTCAATTACCACCTTACTGTCTCGAGTTTAAATACTCCCATTGGAATTAACTTGCAGTACACATGCAAAAACGTGTAAGACATCACATCACCTTCTGAGCTAAATTAAACCAACGCTAATCATATAGGAAACATGGTCTCTCACCTATACTATAAGGCTATGTCAAGTGTCACAAGAATAAAACAAGCATATTCATAATACGGGCTGTTACATCCTCCCCCCTTAGAACATTCATCCTCGAATGTTAGCACGGTTTTCCAGCCCAAACAAGTTCAAGCCTAAGTTAGTACTACTATTTATCACATTGAACATATAAACCTATACTTACTTGTTAACGCCTCAACTCAACATTTTCATCTTCCTCATCGGTCTGAAAGAGATGATGATACTTTAATTTCATTGCTTCTTCCACTTCCCATGTAATTTCTTCTACTTGTTGGTTCCTCCATAATACTTTTACAGAAGCGACTTCTTTATTTCTTAACTTCCTAACTTGTTGATCCAGAATAGCAATGGGTACTTCTTCATAAGTGAGATCCCTCGTAACCTGTACATCTTCAGTAGGAGTAATACGAGATGGGTCACCTACGCATTTTCAAAGCATTGAGACATGAAACGCCGGATGAACGATTGAAAGTTCTTGAGGTAGCTCTAACTCATACGTGACTTGACCAATTCTTCGGATAATCTTATATGGCCCTATGTAGCGTGGATTCAACTTACCCTTTTTACCAAGCCTCATTACCCCTTTAATCGGTGATACCTTAAAGAACACCCAATCCCCTATGGAAAATGCTAGTCCTCTCCTTCTAACATCCTCATATGATTTATGTTGACTTTGAGCTGTTTCTAGCCACTGCTGTATCACTTTGACATTTTCCATAGCTTGATGAATAAGGTCTGGCCCAAATAAGGCAGTTTCACCTATTTCGAACCAGCCAATCGGGAATCTACATTTTCTACCATATAAAGCTTCATAAGGTACCATTTTAATACTTGAATGGTAGCTATTGTTATAAGCGAATTCAATAAGAAGTAGATGTTCATCCCAGCTACCCTTGAAGTCTAATACACAAGCTCGCAACATTTCCTCAACTGTTTGAATTGTAAGCTCTGCCTGACCATCTGTTTGGGGTTGAAAGGCTGTACTTAAATTCATTTGTCTTCCCAAACTCTTCTTAAATGACTCCCAAAAATTTGCAGTGAATTGAGCTCCTCTATCAGATATTACAGAGATTGGCACTCCATGTAGTCGAACTATCTCTTTAATTTACAACCTTGCATACTCTTCAGCTGTATAAGTAGTTTTCACTGGCAAGAAGTGTGCTGATTTGGTGAGTCTGTCAACTATTACCCATATGGAATCAAACTTCCGAAATGAGCGAGGTAAACCAGTGACAAAATCCATGTTGATCATGTCCCACTTCCAAATTGGAAGTTCTATACACTGCATATAACCTCCGGGCTTTTGGTGCTCTACTTTTACTTGTTGACAATTTGGACATTGAGCCACGAATTACGCAATGTTCTTCTTCATGTCCCCCCACCAATACATTTTTTTCAAGTCATGATACATTTTAGTTGACCCCGGATGGACATAATATCTTGAATGATGTGCTTCCATCATAATCCTGTTCCTTAATTCATCTACATTAGGTACACACAATCTGTTTTGACATCGAAGTACTCCCTCTTGCATAAGCTCAAATGACTTTGTCATACCCTGTTGTACATTCTCCTTAAGCGTTAATAAAATATGATCAGTGTACTGCTTCACTTTCACTTCCACTACTAATGAGGATTCTACCGCATTTTGCACAATAAGCCCTTCGTCTGAAGATTCTAGAAGGTGAATCCCCAAGCTAGCTAGTTGACATAGATCCTTAGTTATTCCTTGTATTTCCACAGACTTCCCATAAGTGCTTGCCATTATTTTACGACTTAACGCATCAGCTACTACATTTGCTTTCCTGGGATGATAGAAGATATCAATGTCATAATCTTTTAATAGTTCCAGGCATCTTCGCTGCCTCAGATTTACATCCTTTTGCTTAAAGATATATTGCAAACTCTTGTGATCAGTGTATATGTCAACATGAACTCCATACAAGTGGTGGCGCCATATCTTCAAAGCAAACACAACTGCTGCTAGCTCTAGATCATGAGTTGGAAAAATTTTCTCATATGGCTGCAGCTGCTTTGATCCATAAGCTATTACTTTACCATGCTACATCAATACACAACCTAATCCCACTCCCAAAGCATCACATTACACTGCATAGCCTTCTGTGCCTTCTGGAAGTACCAATATAGGTGTAGAAGTTAATTTATTCTTCAGCTCTTGGAAGCTTCTTTCACATTCATCACTCCACTGAAACTTAGTTTCTTTGTGTGTTAGCTTTGTTAAGGGTGCAACAATGGAAGAAAATCCTTCAACGAACCTTCTGTAATAACCTGCCAATCTAAGAAAATTACGGATCTCCGTAGGTGTTGTAGGTCTTGGCCAATTTTTCACGGCTTCTATCTTCTGTTTATCAACCCTTATTCCTTCATCAGATACAATATGACTAAGAATGACACAAATTTTAACCCGAACTCACATTTATAGAACTTCGCATACAACTTACGATCACTAAAAATTTGTAAAATCTGTCGCAGGTGATTAGCATGGTGATCTTCCGATCTTTAATACACCAAAATATCATCTATGAATACTATCACGAACACATCTAGAAATGGCTTGAACACCATATTCATCAAATCCATAAAAGCTGCTGGTGCATTTCTTAGCCAGAATGACATGACTAAAAACTCAAAATGACCATACCGTGTCTGAAAAGTTGTCTTGGGAATATCTTTGTCTTTGACCCGTACTTGGTGATAACCAGACCTCAAGTCAATCTTTGAAAAACACCTAGAACCTTGTAACTGATCAAACAAATCATCAATCCTAGGAAGGGGATATTTGTTCTTAATCGTTACCTTATTCAACTGTTGGTAGTCAATACACATTCTTAATGAGCCATCTTTCTTGCGTACAAATAAAACTGGTGCTCCCTATTGGGACATACTAGGCCTTATGAATCCTTTCTCTAGTAAGTCTTTTAATTGCTCCTTCAACTCCCGTAATTCTGCCGGGGCCATTCTATATGGAGGGATGGATGTAGGTTGAGTATCTTGAATCACATCAATACCAAATTCTACTTCTCGTTCTGAAGGTAAACCTGGAAGATCTTCAGGAAATATATCAGGAAACTCATTCACTACTGGAATGGATTGAAGAGTTGGTGGCTCCGTATCTATATGTTTCACTATCACTAGATGACATATGTATCCTTTGGACATCATCTTCTTTGCCTTAGGATAGAAAATAAATTTACCTCTTGGTGCCCCTATATTACCTTTCCATTCAAGGACTGCCTCTTTTGGAAAATGGAAATGCACCATCTTAGTTCGGCAATCTATCGTGGCATAACAAGAAGTTAACCAATCCATACCCAATATAACATCAAAATCTACCATTTCTAGCTCAACAAGGTCAGCCAATGTATCGTGATCACAAACAGTTACAATGCAATTACGATTAATCCTTCTAACTATAATAGACTCACCAATCGTTGTAGACACTTCAAATTGTCTTCACTAATAATTATGGTGTTCTTTTGAACTTTTTAGCAATCAATGGAGTAACATATGATAGTGTATACCCCGGATCAATTAATGCATATACAATATGTGAAAAGATGGACAATGTACCTGTAACCACATTCGGTGAGGCTTCTAAATTTTGTTTATCCCCGAGTGCATATATGTGATTCTGAACTCCACTAGAACTAGCTGCCCCCTAGCTCCTCTACCATGACCAGTAGGCATTTGTCCCCTACCTAAAAAAGGTACTGATGATAAAAATGCAACAACTGATCTAGTAGGTTGTACCACACCACCCACACCCCTATGAGGGCAATTTCTCATCATATGACCTGGTGTACCACACCAAAAACAAACATTTGTCCCAAATCGACATGCACCTAAATGATTTCTTCCACATTGTTTACAAGACTGTTGAGGCAGTCTTGATTGGCTCATACTTCCCTGCTCTTGGTACCCCGCTGTTCGTGAACCTTGGCTTTCACCTCTTTGCCCAAACTGATTGCTCCTAGACTCTTGAAACCGAGGTGGGGTACTATCTGTAGAGTAGGAAGATGATTACCTAGGCGGTCTGTTAAAGAACCGAGGCCTAAAATCACCTTGGGATGGTGTAAACTTCCCCATGGATCTGGCCCTCTTAGAATGCCCTATTTCTAACTCTTGTGTCCTTCTTCTTTGCCTTTGATTCTCCAACTTTTGCGCAAAATCTTGCATCCTTGCTATATCCATATCTTTATTCAACAAAGCAATAGTACAATCTCTAACCAGATATGAATCTAATCTATCCACATATCGATGAACTCTATCCTCCATAGTAGCTACTACATTAGGAGTATACCTGGACAAGGAATTAAATTTGAGACTGTACTCTCTCACGCTCATATTTCCTTGGTGGAGATTTAAGAACTGATCTTCACGGGCCTCTCGGATCTCCAATAGCAGGTAATGGTCAAGAAATGCCTTTTTGAACTCTTTCTATGTAGTTGAAGGTGCATATGTTCCCCTAGATTGCTTCCAAGCTTCATATCACAATATAGCCACACCCTTTAATCTATATGCTGCTAGCTCGAGTGCTTCTTTACCACTTACATGCATAACATCAAAAGTGCGTTAGATCTAATCTATAAAGTCCTGTCGATTTTTATTAGGATCTGACCCGGTGAATGATGGAGGGTCCAAATTAAGGAAATCACGTATCCGCGTGCCAGCTGCTCTATCTACACCAACAACTATACGAGTCAATAATTGAATTGTGTTCCTCAAATTTTTCTCGGTAGCATTAACAGGGAGTTCTTGAGGTGCAACTTCCCTCCTTAGATCTTCTGGAGATGGAGGGGTTGGGGAAGTCTGTGATAGAGACTCATCTTGAGCTTCACCTTGAACAACTTGACTAGGTGGTGGTTGGCTGGTCCCTTCTTGGGCAGCCACGTCAACTCGCTTACCAGTACTTTTACTCCTTCTCGTAACCGGCATCTTTTCTATAATAAAACAATTCAGAAGTTAAATACAATTCACCTACAACATTGGTTCTATCGCACGATCTAAGAAATGAAAGAAAAGAGACAACTCCTACATGTCCCATAGCCTCCTATTTATAAATGTGGTCCACAACACATCCATAAGCAAGACTCTACTCAGACACAACTTTGTAGACTTCCTAGGATGACCTGCTTTGATACCACTTTTGTCACACCTCAAATCCCATTAAGTCGGACAGGCACCCGATGCCCTGAAGGCCCGAAAGAACCAATATGTAACCTGTGCTTACTATGCATATAACTATGACAATCTTGTGACAAGTTCACATAGGATGTAGCGATACAAAACAACATAAGTAGACCCAAAACATATATACAAGACTTGGCCGTTGAGACCACAACTTGTTAAGATGCAACCAAACCATACACATAAAGTCTACAAAGCCTCTAAAAGATAGAAAACCTTAAGGTAGGTCGGGACAGACCCCACCTTACTCTTAACTATGATACAATACCAAAATGAATCGACTAAGGACTCAGTAAAGCTCTGAATCAATTTGGAGCTCACCAAAAGTAGTTGAGTGTCATGTGCTCTTTCTGAGGAGGTTTACTAGTTAAAGTACATGTGCCTGCAACATGAAATACAACATCCTCCACGAGGGACGTCAGTATGAGAAAATGTACTAAATATGTAAGGCAATAGCATATATAAATAAGAGTTCGAATGAAACCAAGTATCAATATATGTGTGCATAAATCAGAACGGAAGACCACAATTGTTAACTCTTGTGGAATCATGCATGTTACATTCTTGTCTTTATCTTACTATGTGTTATGATTAAGGCATGTGATACGAATAACCAACAGATCACTGGTAGAAGAGCATGACCCATGCTAGGCATTTTAACCCTTGGGATGCGGTCCTCATAATTATAAAAATTGGAATCGGCCCATGCTAGGCTTTCGCTCTTGAGCTGCCACCCTTCTACACCAATTGGGATCGACCCTTGCTAGGCTTTCACCCCTGAGCTGCCACACTTAATTATACAAATAGCTTTACTTAGAGTCTTTAATCTTTGAGATTGTTGTTTTGGTGGTCATAATCATTTTTGATATTTGGGACTATGGACTAGTAGTAGAAGACATGAAAATAATACTTCAAGGCAGTAACAATGACATAAGGAGCTATGTAACATCAATGCATTACCTGTGAGCTTAACTGACACAATTGACTTCAACTGACTAAGAGGAGGATTCACCAAACTTAATTTTACAGATACCATTTCTATACCCGCACATAGGAGGATAATTACACAAGTATGGAGTAGTGAACATATAATGAAGTAATTCAATACACTAAGGAGAGAGGGAAGTGTTGTCAGCTATTTGGAGATCGTACGTTGCCACTATGTTTCCTTTACTAGGAATAAAACTTAGAAACTTCACTTATTGATATTAATTGTAAGTATCAAATTTCATGTCGAAGAATATTGAATCGAATAGCCTTAAATACCTTATCCTCTGACCAATACAACTATCACGATTTAGCCTCCCCTTTCAAGTTTTAATCTACAATATAAGTCATAATAAATTTAAATTAGCAGATATCACACCATAAGCCTCGTAAAATAATAGCTAACTTTGATGGAAAATGAGCTCATACAGCCTTTAAAACAATGTGTATCACCACACCCTCCATCTCTGCCCAATACAAACGTACATTATGTATCGTTTTCCTAGATTACCCAAACTGCACCAACAACAATACATATAAAGCAGCCTCAAATATTCTTTATCATACAACGAATTATGGAACTCACCATCCCCTTGAGTTCTTTATGACAACACACCCATAATTTCTCACTCAAACTCATATATAAGGAGGAAGAAAATTAGAGTAGTCACCTTATCTCAATTTCTGCAACTTCTCCTTATAATTTGAATCCCTCTAGAACTTCAACTTCCCTTCACACTTAAACCAAAAAAGAAGACAAAAGTATCTTAATAATTAAGGAAAGTGAGCAGTACCTTGTGGGAACTTCTGCCTTTTACTTATAATTAAGCATGAATAACATGTTTTCTACTCTTCCATGGGAGAATTAAGCTAAATCCATAAGTGTTTCTCTTACCTTGTCTTGCAGAGATGAGGGTTTCTTCAAGAACCCTTGAAGAACTTTAAGGCTGCTGTTGTAATCCTTAAGACAAAAGAGAGAGAGAGCTGCAGTGAATTGTGAATTTTGTGTGTTAAAATGAGTGAAAAGATCAGCTCATATTGAGTTTATATGGAGCCTTCTTGGCCATAATAAAATAATCCTCTAGAACCTCCATTTTTTGGTCCATTTTCAGCTACTAATTGATCAAGTAGGTGATGCATTTGCTTATGTACATCAAGGAGTTCAAAAGGTCAACTAAGTGATGCACCTACTAGCTTTCACTTGGGCTAAAATATATATTGGGCCTTGGAAGATTTGGCTGCTGGGCTTTAATTTTATTTTCCTTTTATTTAACATAGTTTGGGCCTCAAGTGAGTCCATTAGCATAGGCCGAAATATGATCCATAAACCTTGGCCTTTTTAACTAGATCCATATAGCTCAAGTATGTGATGCACCTACTTGGTCCTTTGGACTGGTCAATAAGTCAAAGTAGGTGATGCACCTGCTTGTCACCTACTAGCTGAGTTTAGTTAAGCAAGCAACTCACTTATTTTATTCCATTTTCTAAATATTAAACCCTTTTTGCTTTAACTTAGCACTTAACTTTCAACTTTAAGATCAATTACCACCTTACTGTCTCGATTTTAAATACTACTGTTGGAGTTAACCTGTAGTACACATGCTGAAACGTGCACGACATCACATCACCTTCTGAGCTAGTTTAAACCAACGCTAATCATATAAGAACATGGTCCCTTACCTATACTATAAGGCTATGTCAAGTGTCACAAGAATAAAACAAGCATATCCATAACACGGGCATATGCAGCTCAATCCATGACGACAAAACCAATAGGGAGTTTGTTCCTCTTATTAAACCAAATATGGGTACGGAAGAATCTTGAGTGAGGGACTTCCCTAGAATGAATCCTCTGGAGTTTTATGGATCTAACGTTGAGGAAGATCCTTACGAGTTCATTGATGAGGTTTACGAGGTGTGGATGATCATTGGAGTGATTCTGGTGGGGAAGGAAGATTTGGTTGATTATAAACTCAAGGGTGTTGCTCAAGTATGGTTCAACCAATGGAAAGAAGAGTGAACAGAAGATGCGAGTCCTATTGATTGGGAAAAGTTTAAGTTACTTTCCTTGATAGGTTCTTTCCCATTAAGATGAGGGAGGCAAAGGTGCTTGAATTCATCAACCTTTATCAAGGAAATATTAGTGTGAATGAATATGCTTTGAAGTTCACACAACTGTCTAGATATGCGCCTTCTATGATTGCTGATCTTAGGGCAAGAATGAGTAAGTTTGTTTCGGGTGTGTCCGAGATTGTGGTTAAGTAATGTAGTACCGCTATGCTTATTAATGATCTTAACCTTTTTGTCTCATGGTGCCTGCTCAATAAATTGAAGAGGAGAAACTTAAGGAAATTTCTAGGGAGGCAAAAAGGGCAAAGACTGATGATGGTAACTTCTCCCTTTGAAGGTATGATGGACATGGTAATTCTAAGTTTCGACAAAGGTTTTCCTGCCAATGTTCCTACAATTCTCCTTCAAAGTTCAACAAAGATAAGGTTCCTAAACCTAAACCTCAAGTAGGAATCGGCTGTGGATCTTTAATTGCTATGTCTACTTGTGCTAGGTTCGGAATAAAGCACGAATGTAAATGCTTAGTCGACATGGATGGTTGCTTTGGTTTTGGTAGAGGCGTTCATAAGATGAGGGATTTCCCGATGCTTAAAACTAAAGCAAGAAAGGTTAATCAAGCTCCTCCTAAAGGTTCGTGTCCCAATGCTCCCAAGAAAAGTCGATTCTATTCACTTCAGAGTCGTGGTGAACAAGAGGGTTCTCCCGATGTGAATACCGGTATATTGAAAGTCTTCCAACTTGATGTTTATGCTTTACTTTACCTTGGTGCTACCTTGTCTTTTATGATGCCATATGTAGACATGAGGTTTTATGTTCTTCCAGATGTGTTGTAAGATCCTTTTTTTGTCTCTACTCCTATTGGTGATTTTGTTGTGGCTAAGAGGGTCTATAGAATGGGTTCCGTCTCCTTGTCCCATAGAGTTACTCATGTTGACTTTGTAGAGTTTTCTATGCTAGATTTCGATGTTATCCATGTTATGTATTGGTTGCATGCATGTTAAGCTTTTATTGATTGTAGAACTTGTGTAGTCAAGTTTCAGTTTCTAAATGAACCCATCTTAGATCGGTAAAGGGGAAATTCTATGCACAAGGGTTAGTTTGTTTCATTTCTTAAATCTAAAGAGATGAGTTCAAAGGGTTGCATTTACCATCTAGTTAAGGTGAGGGATATAAATTCTTAGACCCTTACTCTTGATTCTGTCCCCGTTATTAATGAGCTTTCGGATGTGTTTCCAGATGATCTATCGGATATTCCTCCCGAAAGGGAAATAGACTTTGGTATCGACCTTCTCCCAAATACACAGCCTATGTCTATTTCTCCTTACCGTATGGCCCCGACGGAACTTAAAGAATTAAAGGAGCTATTGAATGATTTGTTGGATAAGGTTTCATATGACCGAGTATCTCACCATGTGGTGCTCCCGTTTTGTTTGTTAGAAAGAAAGATGGTTCGCTACGTATGTGTATTTACTACAGGCAATTGAACAAGGTTACCATTAATAATAAGTATCCTCTTCCAAGGATAGATTATTTGTTTGACCAACTTCAAGGAGCAAGCTACTTCTCTAAGATTAACCTATGGTCAAGTTATCACCAATTGAGGGAGAAGGAATATGACATTCCAAAGACGGCCTTTGGAACTCGATGTGGTCATTATGAATTTTTTGTAATGCTGTTAACTTTGACTAATGTTCCGACAACATTTATGGATTTGATGAATAGGGTAGTTAGACAATACCTTGACATATTTGTGATTGTGTTCATTGATTATATATTGGTATATCCGAGGAGTGAAGAGGAGCATACCAATCATTTGAGGATTGTGTTACACCTCCTGAAAGACCATCGACTGTTTACAATGTTTAGTAAATGTGAGCTTTGGTTGTGGTTTGTGGCTTTTCATTGGCATATTGTTTTTAGTAAGGGTATTGAGGTAGCTCCTAAGAAGACAGAGGCTGTCAAAAATTTCCCTAGACCTCTAACCCCTTCGAATATTAGGAGTTTCTTGGGTCTAGTCACTTACTATAGAAGGTTATTCAAAGGGTTCTCATTGATTGCTTCCCCATTGACGACATTGACCCAAAAGAACCTTATGTTCATATGATTTGAAGCATGTGAAAAGAGTTTTCAAGAATTAAAAGATAGACTTACTTCTGTTATGTTGTTGACATTACCAAAAGGGACTGATGGTTTTGTAATTTATTGTGATGCCTCAAAAATTAGGTTAGGGTGTGTCCTTATACACAATGGGAAAATTATTGCCTACGTGTCAAGGAAACTTAAGATTTATGACAAGAATTACCCTACCCATGACGAACATGCCCAAATAACACCTCCCGAATGAAGTATAAGCGGTCATTCTCAAATAAAGAAACTACCTTTCAGACTAGGGTTGATCCCACGAGGAATATGATTAGACTTTGGGTAACTTACGATTATCTACGTTTAGTAAAATTATTTCCATGAAAAGTAAAAAAATGAGGGGATTTGTAAATGAAACATCAGTTTGTTGGTTTGTATCACTAAGTAACAAGTAAACAGGATTTGCAGTTTGAGATATCCATATGAGATGAAAACTAGGGCATAAGTGTTACCCATAAGTTCTAAATGCAGTATGCCTAATAATAGTAACTCTATCCTAGTGTTAACATGCAAGGTTGATAAGTTAGGTATCCCTAAGTAATTGGTCTTCCAAATAGGGTATTTCACCACACAATTTGGTCCGTCTACGGGTGTGTACTTTCCTAATCCTTACCTTTAACCCTAGATTAGCCTTGACATGATTAGGGTCAGTCTATTAGATAGCGGCTAAACTCGTCTAAATCTCCGTTGTTCAATCCTTTTCTTATTCATTACCTCCTGGGTTTGTCAAGTAGGAATAATGTGATTTCTAACGTTATGCATCACTAGAAAGCATTCTAAACGAAAGGATTAACAATACATGCATAAACCCTATTCTAGAATTACTTATTCATTAGTCATACATTGTTAATTTCTCATGGTTCCCACAACCCTAGTTGTGGATTTATCTACTCATGCTTGAGAATATACAATTCACATTTAGGCTAATAAGATAAATCATGAACTAAAAATCAAAATAGATGACTACCATTATCTTCAATTGAAAGTGACAAGCAAATTGAATAAAACGAACTTCAAGAATTAAATTGCTAAATTTTTTGCTAAATAATCCCAAAAGTCAAGAACACAAGTCTCCATGGTTCAACTATAGAAACTAAACTCTTTGAATTAAATGACGGCCCATGATCGATGGTCCGTGACTCAAGCTATGGGGAGTCATTTGCCTCCGTATTTCCACACTTGGCCAGCCTTATTTCAACAGGCATTTATGCCACTCAATCTACGACTCGTCGTTTGGATGATGGCCCATGGTTAGGCTCTGTCAACTGCCACTTCTGCTACTTCAGTTGTTTTATCACTCAACCGCTCCAAACCTATTTCCTGCAAAATATCACATCAAAATACCATCTATCTAATAACAAAATGCCCATGACTCACACAAACTTCAAGTATAAGTGTATAACACATTAAAAATATGGTAAAAGTAAGGTATACAACACCCTCAACTTAAAATTATTTTTTGTCCTCAAGTGACACACTTAAACTCTAAACGACATTTATGTAGTAGCAAACACACAAACTCAAGAAATCATCCGGATTTCTCTATAAACTCTTTCTTTTAGTGAAAATATTCTCATTCACATTCAATCAGATAACTCATGCAGATTAAAACATGACATAGACCGACCAATAGATATCACCACATACACTTTTAACAATCACCAAGACACCAATTTTCCAACAATGTAACTAATGACCTTACCAGAAAGAAATCTTTTTCTCTCTCACAAAATTTGATGATTTTAGGTTACGGCTTCAGTAAACACTCACGCTCAGAAGTGAATTCAACTACAGTTAGTGCTTAATACCATATGATTGACCTTATTTTTAGTACATTAACTTTCTAGACTAGTAACCAGGATCACTATAGGGCTTTCTTAGCTTGTAATATAGGCTCAGGTCAGGTGTGGTACATTTGGGCATTTTAGTACCTTTTCTACCCTCCTTGACATTACATTGGCCATTTACCTATTTCCCCAACCAAATTTGACATCATTTTGTTTTTTCATTACCTTGACATACTTCAGCACAAATGTGACTTTAACTTTTTCATTCTTCATCTTCTTTTTCTGCTTTCAGTATTATCAGTTTTTTGTATTCAGTCACACCTTTTACTTATTTTTTTATCTTTTCCTTCTTCTACAAACAACTCTTTTCATACTCTTTTATTTCAGTTTCCTGCTTCATAGCCACCCTTAACTTATGTATTTTGCATAAGTTGAGGTGCACAATATTCTAGGTAGAACTTGAGCCGAGCTTAATTCAACTCCTAAATTAGCCACCCTCAACTTAGGCTTTTGGCCCATGTTAAGGTGCAAAATGTCAAAGGAGGGACCAGGGCCAAAACATATTTTAGGTGTCACGCCCCGAGGCTACCCCCTGGATGTAAACACAGGACCTAGGATTACGAGTAGCCCCAAGCTAACCCTGAGCTGGCATATCAAAAGCATACTAAAAGATTACATAATAAAATATACTATGCGGAAGCTGAAAACTATATTTAACTGGAAGTGGGGAAATTGCCAATACTAATATGATTATATAAAACACTACGAGTTTAATCACAACTTGAATCTAATGCTATGTCTGAAAAAGCCTCTACTGACTAAAGTTGATGGGACATTCCCCTAGCTAACTCTAGCAGATACAAAAAATGAAATGTTAAGACAAAATATAGAAACATATCTATTGTCCTCGAAGTATGAGTACTCACCACTGAAGGTGCTAAAATGAAGATCGGGAGCCAATCTATGTGTGATATAGATGTTGAGTACCTAAACCTACATCATGAAAGGATGTAGCACATAGTATGCACCAGTACGTGGATTGTACTAAGCATGCATGATAGGATAAAAGCTGAACAAAACATACTAAGCAATAATATAATCTTAACATGTTGGGAAATATTGAAAACATACTGAAATGAACTAAACTGAATGCAATGACCATGTACATAACATGCTAAAACTGAAAACCGAAGTACGATTGAAAACCTAGTAAAATACAATAAGGTCTGACTGTGGGAGCTAATAAAATCCGACATAAAAACACATGAGCTAAACGTGGAGTCCGATGTATACGCCCCATCGAGAGGATCCAATATACCTTGCCAAGGGCATGAAGGCATGACTGGCGTGATCACTAAATATGATGCCCATAGAGGGGATTTATAAACCTATGGGGTACGTAGATCTGGCACTATACGGGTACGTTGAACCCTAGTCCATTCAGTGTTAAGTCTACTCCGAACTAGAAATATGTACTATGTAACATAACTGAATTATACTAGATAGCTCAATATTGTAACATGCTAACTAAGAATGGAACATTTTAGTACCGGTAATGAAACATTAAAAATCTGAGGCATGTATATCTGTTTATCAGACCTATCTAGTGTTATTCAAATATACACAACTTGGATTCTGAGTTTCATGGAAAGAACTGAGCACAATGTCACAAACAAATAATAATATTATCTAGAATACCATAACTGTTAAATCACAACAATTAATCTAAAGATCTAGAAACCCTAGGTCTAAATAATTCATAGGGAATCAAGATTATGACTGAATTCTAGGGAACTAGTGGAAGAAAGGAATCCTCTAGTGAAATTCCACATACCTGGTGATGAAATCTATGGAGAAATCATTCGATTTTGGGGCTGGAACTCAAGAAACCTTGTTGCGTGTTCTTGAAGGGCTGCAGGACTTTTTTTCCCTCTTGTTTGCTCTAAGATCGATAAATATTAGTGAACGATTGATTAGGGAAGGTTCTTATTAAGTTACTAGGCTAAAACTGACCAAAACTATGTAATTTAGGGGTAAAATGACGTAGTTTAGGTGTCCAACACATAGGGGAAAAGACCAAACTACCCCTAACTTAAATTCTGGTGAGGCTTTCCAAGGGCATTATGATGGACCATCTGAGGGACCACTGCCCATCAAGTGGGTTGTTGCCAACTGGTCAGTAGCTACTGTTTCAGGCACCCCCCCTCTACGGTTCACTTCACGGACCGTGTGAAGGATCCCGGGCCGTGAAGGCCACCGTGGTCCTTCAGTTGGGCTAGGGCGTAATGGCTCAGCTCCACAAGCCTCACCACTTCTTGTCATCAAGACGAAGGCCTATGGTGGACTCTGTGGGATAAGTCTTGATATCTTGTGGCTCTATCTCATCTCCATGAGCCTCCTCATGACTCGTGTAGTGGACCACGACTCGTAAAGAACTCTGTGGTTCACCAATTTTCTGTTGTTTTATCTGAGCTAAGTATTGAGGTGTTACATTAGGGAAGGTGAGTTATGTGTATTGAAAGAAATGGTATTCATAAGGCACACACATTTGGACCGTAGGGAGCATTTATTTCTTCTGGTTGGTTTATTTTAGGCTTAAGGGGACTTATCATCAACAAAGGCCTATGCTCATTTCCCAGGTTCTAGCCTAGATTATCTTATCAGGACTAATGAGGCATGTTCTATATTGGCCCTTACCGTATGAATATGCAAAATCACCTCACACACACATCGCTCATCGTTCCATTATTGAATCATTGAAGCATCTAGTTCAAGTTCCAGCTTAAGTCATGGTATCATATCGGTTCCTACCATGTCATATAAAGATCCAAAATGTTCAACTCATTAAGACTACATATATAGTACATTTTTCAATTCTTTTCTAAAGGTATCAATTTTGAATTCTTTTCTAAAGGTATCAATTTTCATGCTCTTTGCCATCATGTTTTCATTCTTCTAGCCTATTTCTACACTTATACAATTCTAAACATGTTGGTTGAACATAAATGTAAAACAGTCCCTTGGGGAAAAACACCACAAGCAAGAAAACCCCAAGGGAAAGTTATGAGTTAGGTTATTCAAAATTTACCCTACCACTAACAACTCATTAACCATACCCCCGCAAAATAATGGTGCAATTGCCCTCAATGAACAAAATGAAAAATAAAGGGTGAACCAAACCTATGGCTCTTAAGTGTCGAAGACCATCAACAAGTGGGTGGGTCGGGTTTACCGAAATCCATTGTATCATCACGAGGGATGCCCTCAGTAATATCCTCAATATTAGTAGGAACACAATCAATAGTTCCCCGCGAACCAGATGGACTAACACCTATCTCACGAGGCTCTCCACTCCCGTAGCTCCTCCTCGAAGAGATATTGTCTCTGGGCTGCCTCCAATTGCAACTGATCTTTCTTTCTTGCACGTCAGGCGTGATCAACATCAGTAGTATGCTCAGAAAACTGAGTGTGCTTCAAAGCTGCGCAGGAAGGGTCCAATACCGGTATCTCATCACCAAATAAAAAACCCAGCACCACGTCATCTTCTTTTACCTCAGGTGTGGGCTCGGGGACACCCTCAGGAGGAGCAAGAAGAGCATCAACCTTAGACCGGAGCCAAGCCAACTCTATATGGAATGTAGAGAGATCAATAGTAGGCCTAGGCCTCTCCAATATCCTTAGCTTGAATGCATCCAACCTCTTGTGGACCACGTGGATCTTCCCATCCATTATCCTCTCTATGCTGGCCTCTGACTCCTCCATGGACCTTTGTATCCATGGTCTCATATGTTGCAACAATGTGGTCATTTCAGTCTCTAGTTTCTGAACTCAAGCCATAAGTATTCAAATGACCCCCAAAGGGTTAGTAGATTATGAAGAGCTCACAGTCACACTAGTAGAGGTGGAATAGGGAGCTTATGCCTCTGCCTTAGGGGTAGGCATAGTAGCATCAACAGCATGCTTTACCTCAACCTGCTCAATATCGCTAACATGATTGGTACCCAATGGAGGTAGTGCATCTAGTGCACTCGTCCGCGGTGCGACTGGGTTTGTATCATCCTAGATCTACCCATCATCAATTGTCTTGGTCAACTTGACCAACCTATCACAGTGCCATATCGGAAAATTAGCCTCTCTACACAGGAGAAAGATCAAGAGGGAAAAGAACAAGGTGGTGGTCCGCCGGAAAGCCCGCTCATGATTCTAAGCTAATTCGGGCAAAGTCAATCTCCAACCCTGCTAGTAGTGCAACAAGCATCACTGTGCTATCCCAAGTAACAACATCGTCCGCCTTTTGGGGGACAACCTATGACGGACAATGGACCATAAAAATTTGGCCTCAAAACTCAAAGTTGCCTTTTCGATAGGCAACTGCACATTTTTCACCCACTCGGTGCCTTCAACCTCTTAAGCTATATACCTGGATATCCAGCGTAGTAGGGACTCCCTCTGCTTGGAGTCCCGAAAAGCTTGGTCATGTACTATCCCAGTCTGACAATCGTACTATGTCGTATTAATAGGTTGAGCATGTGACAGGCCATGAATAAAATGGTGTTTTATGTACTCTTAAATATCCATAGATAGATCCCTAACAATAGTAGACATTAGAGGCGGTTGAGCTAAAGGCTTGGCTCATGGTGGAAAAACATTAGTCATCGTGGCTGCATAGGAAGCATGTGACATGTAGAAGATTAGTTAGTAATCAAAGAACTCAAAAGGAACCAAGAGAAATTTTAGAGCAAACTTTGGACTTAGCAAAAAATAAATTAGGCAGTGGTTGTTTCTGTGACCTATGGTCGATACCTACTGACCGTCGATGGAACGACGGACCATCGGTCCCCTCCATAGGTCATGAAGAAAAATTATGGTCTCTGAAGTTGGAGCCACTGTCGTGCAGAACGGTCCATCGATCAAACGACGGACCGTAGTCTATGCTGTGGTTTACCACTTGAGCCAATGTTATGCAACACTGGAACAACAAACCTAAAAGCACGGTCCCTGGATTGTGGTCGTCGATCAGTGTGATTGCATCTATACATCAATTTTCATTAGGCACACATCAAATACAATTCAAATGCCCCTATTCAATATCTAAAACATGTAATTTAACACATTTACATGGTATTCTATCATTCCTAGGGCTTCAATCAGTCATTTAATTCGCAAAACCATTAAGTTATTGAAATCCCTAAGCCAAGAACTCCAACTAGACATATAAATCCCATTTTCACTTTAAGTAATCAACATACTCACAATATCATCGTTCCAAGGGTAAATTAGAACTAGTTTTATAGAGTTAAACATGCAATTTATACCCATGGTCGAGTTCAACTTTGTGATTTCAGATTAAACAATGAAGAGTTCAGAGTTTTTTAAATCGCATATTGTACAAGTAATACAAAATTGGTGCGTGTGTTTTGCTGGGATTCCTCTACACCCTACTCAAGCACTGACACTGAACCCGGACCTTCACTTTTTTGTTTAAAGTAAAATGGGGGCAACAACAAGAAACAAAAAGGAAGAGATTTTGAGAGAACCAGTGAGAGATTGTGGGAGAGGATGAAATGGAGAAATTATAGGACTGAATTTGTGAGATGGGGTGGTTCAGAATGTGTAGGGATGGGTAATATCGGAGTTGTAAAGGTTGGGGGTTAGAAGAGGGAAATGGGAAATGTATTTTTAAAAATGAAAGGTTTTAAAGAACGGGTACTGGCCGGGTCGACCGTAACCCTAATTAGGATGGACAACACCCCGTCGACGGTCCGTCATTGGGTTCTGTGGTTCTCCCTGACACTTAATGAATTTAATAAACATACTTGGGACTACGGGTTCCATCAACGGTCCATCGATTGAATAACAGACCGTCTAGGGAATATTAGACTAGTGCACCAACGAATATTATGCATATTTTGTTCCTGCACACATAGCAGATATTAGGACTTCCTTTTTATATTTTCTAGACTTTAGACACAGACCCTATTCTACCATCATCTAGAAAACACTAAGCCTAAAAACTAGCGATTCTATCTAAAATACAAATAAATTAGAAAAACATAACTGTGTAAGAACGAAAACTCCTATAGTTGGCTAGAGTTTACATCTTGGGTTGACTCCCTAGTAGCCCTTGATTTAATGTTGTGGCACAACGCAAACACCTTGATTATTCAGACTTTACCACGATCCCATCTATCTATCACCTCATTGACACTCTTCGGTTGCCCCAAGTAGATATTTATCCGCTGACAGTTCATCTTGAACCTCGTTCCTTCCTTATTTTCAAGTTCAACTACTCCATGTGAAAACAATTGAGTTACCTTGAATGGACCGATCCACTTGGACTTGACTTTGCTAGGAAGCAAGCTTAACCTTTACTTAAATAATATCACGAGATCACTGGGAGAAAATTTGTGCTTGATGAACTTTTGATTATGTTACTGCTTCATCTTCTCCTTGTACAACGCTAGACTTTCATATGCTTTAAGGAGAAACTCATCGAGCTCATTCATCTCATACATCCTTTGATTTGATACGGCACCCCAATCCAAATTTTGCTTCTTGAGTGCCCACATCGCTTTGTGCTCTAACTCTACAGGCAAATGACAAGACTTACAATATACAAATTGGTAGGGGGACATACCTATGGGAGCTTTGAATGCAGTGTGGTAAGACCATAGAGCATCATCAGTTCCTCTTAACCAATCAATTTTGTTGGCATCCACAGTCTTCGCAAGGATTTGCTTTATCTCTCTATTGGACACTTCAACTTTCCCACTAGACTGCAGATGATAAGGGGTTGCTACGCTGTGACGAACATCATGCTTCTTAAGAAACGCCTTGAAAAACTTATTACAAAAGTGAGAACATCAATCATTGATAATTGTCCTTGGTGTAACGAATCTGGAGACTATATTCTTTTTCAGGAATGCAGTGACACTCTTTCCTTCATTGTTTGAAAGCACAACTACTTCTAGCCATTTAGATAAATAGTCAACCGCTACAAGAATATACTTCATCCAATTCGAACTCACAAACGGACCCATGAAGTCAAGACCCCAATCATCAAACAACTCCAACAAATATCAGATTCATTGGTAGTTCTTGCTTCTTTAAATTTTCTCCTTCTCATTGACAACGATCAAAAGACTTGGCGAAATCATGAGTATCTTGGTGGATGGTAGGCCAGTAATAACCACACTACAAAATTTTATTGGCAGTCCAAATACCACTATGGTGCCCACCGACAGGCAATGAATGATATGCCTCTAGCATACTGATCATATCAACTTCAGGTACACAACGATGAATAATCCTATTAGCACCGATACAAAATAAGTAAGGCTTTTGCCAAAAGAATTTCTTTACATCAGACATAAGTTTTCTCCTTTTGTGGAATGACAAATTTGAAGGCACCAACTAACTTGCCAAATAAATACCATAGTCAGCGAACCAAGCAATAAGGCCAAAAGAAGCAGCCAATACATGTTCAGCAGGGAATGCATCATTAATCTCAACTCCATCATCAAGTTTGATCATAGCTTCTGCCTCTAATCTGGACAAGTGATCGGCAACCTCATTTACTGTTCCTTTCCTATCTTTCACCTTAAAGTCAAACTCTGGCAACTGTAGTACCTATCTAATAAATCTCGGTTTTGCATCCTTCTTAGCCATAAAATACCTCAATACAGTATGATCAATATACACAATAACTTTAGTGCCAAGCAAATAAATCTAAACTTCTCAAATGCGAAAACCACAACAAGCAGTTCTTGTTTAGTCACAATATAGTTCTTTTGAGAAACATTCAGAGCATTGCACACATAGTAAATAGGATGAAGAATTTTCTCTCTCCTCAGTCCTAGTACTATGCAAAGTTCCACACCACTCTTATCACACATAACCTCAAACAGTTGTCCCCAATCCAGTGAGATAATCACTGGTGTGGAATTCAGTTTCCATTTCAAATCCCTAAATGCTCTTAGACAATCATCATCAAATTGAAACTTGGACTCCTTTTCGAGTAGTTTGCACAAAGGGTGTGGAATTTTCAAGAAATCCTTTATGAAACTCCTATAGAAACCTGCATGTCCGAGAAAACTCCTTACACCCTTTACAGAGATGGGTGGTGGCAATTTTTCTATCACCTTAACTTTAGTTCGATCTACCTTAATTCCTTTCTGTGAAATCTGATGCCCCTGAACCATACCCTCTTTCACCATGAAGTGACATTTCCCCCAGTTGAGCACAAGATTGCACTCTTCACAACGTTTCAACACTTCATCCAAATGAGTTAAACAATTATCCATTGATTCACCAACTACAGAGAAGTCATTCATTTAAGCATGACTCATTTGATACACCATTTCTTTTGCTCCTTTCACTCACTTTATTTCATAAACTCCTCTTTTTTAGTCTTTATATTTTCTTTTTCTTCTTCTTTTTATCTTTTTCAATATGATTCTTCAAAGGCGGATTTTTAATATTCCTTGATTTTCCTTCATTCTTATAATACTCCCAACTTAGGCTTTTGGCATAATTTGACTATTCAAAGAAACCAATACTTCAAGAAGGTTATAGGTGATAGGACAAAGAGGTCAAAGTTGTTCAAGTTTATTTCAAAGAAAATGATAGGCTCAAAAGGGGGCCAAGCTAGGTTCACACAAATTTTGCTTAAGATCATTTCAATCGCTTGCTTCAATCAATCAATTAAACTAACATGGCAAGTTCAACACTTCATCAAGCACAATATTCAAGAAAACCTCACCACACATGGCATTCGATACAATTATCAAACAAGATTTATACATTTTAGCTAGTATGCAATGATCATTTGTCACAACCCTGGGGTACCCCCCTAGATGTAAACAAGTTGTATAAGACCCCGAGAAGCTTCATACTAGCCACTTACCATAGCATAACATAAAGTAATAGCAAATAGTGCAGAAATATGTAATATTTCAATACAATCAAGTCTATATGAAAGCAGAAGTGTAATACAATTGTCTCAAACAATCTAACAAATATGAATAAATCTTGGGACACAGCCCATATAATGGTTCAAACATGAAATGAAAGACATAAAGGAAAGTGGTGGATAAATCCTCGAATGCTATGAAGACTCACTAAATCTTCATTCCTTGATCAATTATGCACATAGCCACGAGTGTGAGAATCAATATCATCGGACCCCACATTTGATAAGAATGTAGGCAGGATTATGCGTCATTACAAACATGTACTAAATATGATGACTTGCATAAACAACATAAACACAATGGTTAGTCAATATAAACCATAAGTATAATCAATGCACATAAATAATCATCATATTAAGAAAGGAATACTTCTCAAGTGACCTTACTCATCCTTGGTCAAGACTTGGGTCATTCACCTCTAGTCTTGATTAGTTCATAAAGGCATCTCAAGCAACAATCCAAGCTATGCATTCTTCATAACATAGTTCATATTATTCATACTTACTTTTAAAGAAATGGGGATTCGCCTCTTTTCCTAAATTAGAAAGGCTAATGGGTATTTGCCTCTTGCCTTACTTTAAAATCATGGGTACTTGCCTCAACAATCACATCATATGACACGGGTACTCGCCTCCACATCATTTCAATAGGATCATGGGTACTCGCCTCCATGTCCATTCTTCATAATGGGAACATGGGGACTCACCTTTTGTTCAATTCTAAGGAGTATGGGAAATCACCTCATATCCTTCTCATATGGAGGTCAAGGGTAGTCGCTTCTACCCTCATCAATTTCATAGTCTTTAAGTCTAGATTCATTTTGTTTGAGCAATCCTTACAACCTAGAATCATTCATTTGAGAAACCCTTTCACATTAATACATTCATACTTAAGAAATTCATGTGGGAAGTATACTTTCCACAATAATAATATCAATTACCGACAATTGACATCATAAGATTTACTCATAAAGCACTACATCTCATGATCATCATCTATGCTTTATTCTCAAGAAATTTTCATCATAAATTATCAATTCTATAAGGATAAGACTAAACCCATAAAGTTTCCCTTCATGGAATCAACCTAACTATATCAATTCAAGGTTAGAATCGTGGAATAGGCATGGGTACATGTAATTTCATCCTAAAAATATGTAACTGCATCAATTAAATCATAATAAATCATAATCCACTCTATTGGATTAACATTCATCATAACCCACAACATTGGAAGAAGCCCTAACTGGAATTGGGGAATTCTTCATCAAATTGGGGAAATTCTAGGGGACTCCATGGATGAAAATCCATCATACCTTGATTACAAAGCATTCACAAGCTTGAAGATTGGAGACTTGACTTGACCCTAGATTCAATTTCTTCCTTCTTCTTCTAACTTCTAGACAATATTTTGGGTTTTCTTTTGGGATTTGAGAGAATAACTTGAATGGGGATTTTGGGGGTTAAAAATACTTATATAGGTGTTCTAGACTTAGGCAAAACAACACCACATTGATTTTATTAAAACCAGAAACGACCCACGTGCCCCTATAATAATCGCCAGCTCTTGACCGACGTACCGTAGCCAGGACGACGGTCCGTCCTACACGACAGTCATTCGATGGTAAGAGCTTGGTTTTTCTACTCTCTACTTACGCGCGTAGGACCAATGATAGAGGTCTGTCCTGAAGTCTGAGCTCAGGCCGTGGTTCTAGAGTCTGAGCTCAGGCCTGGCGTGACCAACCATATACCTTCCCCTACGGTCCGTGGGTAGACTCTCTTTGATGGCTCCTGCAATTTTTCTGAAATGATTGTTTTGCCTCGTTTCGAATCCGGGGTGCTACATTATCTCCCTCTTGGGATCATTCATCCTCGAATGAGATTCTAGGCACATTTTCCAACAAAAACACTCAAGATTAGTAGCCCATCATGCATGCATCTCAAAAAAATGCACACAACCGAGGAGGAGACATCGACTCCATACTAAGCATACTCAATGCACCATAAGGGAGTAGGAACTACATCTAACAATCCAATATGCATGAAAATTTTCAGATTTCTTATATTCAAGGAGGAACTATCATCCCCACAGTAAAAAACATGGTCAACACAATCTCATATAGCCTATATGCAATCTATACTCAAAGCACATATTCAAGGCGGAAATCTCCACTACAAGTCAACGCATGTTCAACAATTCATCTCATTAAGTCTATAGGAAACTCATACTCAATGCACAACAATCATGAGGAAAATAAATCATATAAGTCATTTCTTTCAAAACGTAAACTTTTTCATGAACATGCATATCAAGGAAATCATGGGAACATCTAAAACAGACATGACTTTTAATCATAGAACAAACAAATAGGAAATTCATTACCTCAAGCTAGAGTAGGAGGAAAAAGATGGGGATATCGGGACTTCATATCGGCCTCGGCCTCCCAATTAGCACCCTCAACTAAATGATTCCTCCATAAAACCTTTATAGAGCCAACATTCTTGTTTCTCAACTTCTTAACTTGCCGGTCAAAGATCTCAACCGGTACTTCTTCATAAGAGAGACTTTCATCAGTCCCCAAGCCTTCTAGGGGAATTATGGATGTCGGATCTCCAACACACTTCTTAATCATAGAGACATGGAAAATGTGATGCACGGTTGCCAACTGATTTGGCAAATCTAACTAAGAAGCAACCCTACCTACACGCCTCAAAATTCTTATATATGACTACATATCGGAAACTAAGTTTCCCCTTCTCGCCAAACCTCATCACACCCTTCATGGGTGAGATTTTCAGGTAAACCCAATCGTTAATTTCAAACTCTAGATCCCTTATTCTCACATCGGCATAGGACTTTTGTCAACTTTGGGTTGTTCTCAACCTCTCTCACTAATAAGCCAGACCTTCGCCATAGCTTCATAAACTAACTCGGGTCTGATCAAGGCAACTTCACCCACTTCAAACCACCTTATAGGAGATCTACACCTCCTACCATAAAGAGCTTCAAAGGGGGCCATACCAATCCTAGAATGGTAACTATTATTATAAGTGAACTCTATCAATGCCAAGTTATCATCCCAACTTCCCTTAAAATCGATGATGCATGCTTTCAACTTATCCTCTAAAGTTTGGATGGTTATCTCCGCTTGCCCATTGGTTTGTGGGTGAAAAGCCATGCTAAGCTTCACTTTAGTGCCTTTTGGAATGACTTCCAAAACTGAGAAGTAAATTGAGTACCTCTATCGGAGACAATGGACAAGGGCACACTATGCAATATTACCATTTCCCTCAAATATAACTTATCATAGTCTTCCGCCGTATAAGAAACTTTGAACTAAATTAAATGGGCCGATTTCGTCATTTGTTCTACTATGACTCAAATCGAATCATATTGGTGCCGAGTACATGGCAACCCTACTATAAAGTCTATATTCAAGTCTTCCCACTTCCAAGTAGGAATGATAATGTCTTGGGATAAACCTCCCAATTCTGATGTTCAACTTTCACTTGTTGGTAATTTGGAAACATAGCCACAAATCACGCAATATCCCTCTTCATTTCATTCCCCCAATAGACCTCCCAAAAGTCACAGTACATCTTGGTGGCTCCCGGGTGAATGGAATATAGAGAACTATGGGCTTCTGCCAAAATTTGTTCCCTTAAGTAATCAACGTTTGGAACACATAATCGACCTTGGTATCTAAATACTCCATCTTCCCATTAGGAGAAAGCCTCAATAGACTTTTTGAGAACTGTTTCCTTCAATTCTACCAAAGTCGGATGAAGATATTGCTTAGCTTTCACATCACTTACAAAAGATGATTCAAAACCATTATGAACCATGACACCACCCTTGGTAGATTCCATCAACCGAACACCCTAATAGGCCAAACTATGTACATCTCGTATTATTTCTTTCTTATCATCATCAATGTGAGCAGCGCTATCCATAGACAACCTACATAGAGTATCCGTTACTACATTTGCCTTTCCGGGGTGATAGAGAACATTCATGTCATATTCCTTCAATAACTTAAGCCACCTTCTTTGGCGAAGATTTAGATCTTTCTGATTAAACACGTATTGCAAGATTTTGTGGTCGGTGAACACATCTACATGGATACCATACAAATAGTGCCTTTATATCTTTAAGGAAAAAATAATCGCCGCCAATTCAAGATCGTGGGTTGGATAATTCTTCTCATGAACCTTAAGTTGACTTGAAGCATAGGCAATAACCTTTATGTTTTGCACAAGCACACATCCCAACCCAACTCTTGAGGCATCATAATATACCACAATACCATATTTTCCTTCCGGCAAGGTCATAGCCAGAGCGAAAGTAAGTCTATCTTTCAACTCTTGAAAAATTTTCTCACATAATTTAGACCATAAAAACTTAGCCTTCTATTAAGTCCAAGCCATGAATGGAGAGGCAGTTATAGAGAACCCCTCAACAAACCTTCTATAGTAACCGACCGAACCCAAGAAACTCCTAATGTCCGAATATTATTGAGGTCTAGGCCAACTCTTGACCACATCCGTCCTCTTAAAATCTACCTATATACCTTTGCTTCAAACAATACGACCAAGTAAAGCTTTGGACCTTAGCCAAAACTCACAGTTGCTAAACTTAGCAAATAGTTTTTGGTCATTATGGATTGGCAATACGATCCTCAAATGATCAATAAGCTTATTCTCACTTCTTGAGTAGATCAAAATGTCATTGATAAATGCAATCGCAAACATGTCAAGATATTGTCTAAACACTATATTCATCAAGTCCATAAACGACGTCGGAACGTTAGTCAAATCAAATAATATCACTAAAAAATCATAGTGACCACACCGTCTTCAGAAAGCCATCTTAGGAATGTCGTCATCCTCCACCCTCAGTTAGTGATAACCCGATCGGAGATCAATCTTAGAGAAATAACTCTCCCTTTAAAGTTGGTCAACAAACTATCAATCCTTGGGAGAGGATACTTGTTCTTAATGGTTACCTTGTTCAATTGTCGATAATCGATACACATATGAAGGGACCATCTTTCTTTCTAATGAACAAAACTAGACCACCCAATGGAGAGAAACTTGGTCGGATAAAACCCTTATCCAACAAATCTCTCAATTTCTCTTTCAACTCCTTAAGTTCTAATGGAGCCATTCTATAACGAGGAATAGAAATAGGTTGTGTATTTGGGAAAAGGTCAAGCCTTAAGTCTATTTTCCTTTCGAGAGGAATACCAGGAAGATCATCGGGAAACACTCCGGAAATTCCTTCACAATTGGGACCGACTCAAGAGAAAGGGTTTCGGAATCTACATTCCTCACCCTCACTATATAGTTAAAGAAATCCTTAGAAATCATCTTTCTAGCTTTTAGATAAGAGACAAATTGACCCTTAGGCATAGAATTTCCCCCCCTTCCACTCTAGGGTAGGGTCACTTGGAAATTGAAATTTGACTATCGAGTTCTACAATCATTAGAAGCATAGCATGAATGTAACCAATCCATAGCAAGGCTGATATCAAAATCGTACATATCAAGTTCTACCAAGTCAACCAGAGTAACTCTATGGAACAAGGAAACATGACATTTTCTATAGCCCCTCTTAGCCACAACAAAATCACCAACAGGGGTAGAGGCAAGAAAAAGGTTCTAACAACACATTGGGGAACACATCAAACGTCATGGCCATGTACGGAGTCACAAAGGACAAAGTAGCACCTGGATCAAGAAAGGCATATACGTCAATTCGGAAAACTTTCAACATACCGGTAACCACATCAGGTGAACTCTCTTAATCACCTCTAGTCCGGAGTGCATAGAATCAGGTTTGCTTAGGAGCATTTGCACCCGAACCACTTAGACCGGATGAAGGGAAAGGTTGAGACCTACGACGAGTATCTCCCTCATTCTTACCAGTCGAAGGACAGCTCCTTATCTTTTGATCTGTCTTACCACACCCAAAGCAATCATTATAGCCCGCTAGCCACTTACCCTTATTTCTTTTCCCACAATTAGCACAAGTAGGCATCATGGACCTACTACCATCTCCTTGCGGTTTAGGGTTAGACACCCTTTCATTGTTAGACCTTGGAGGAGAATTAGAAGAACATTGCATGGAGAACTTTTTCCAAAACCTTGGACGACCCCATCCACCGGACCTAGAATATGAAACGTTACCATCATCTGGTCTTGCACTTTTTGCTTCCCTAGATTTTTTTTTTGAGATTTTCCTCTTCAATTTGTTGGGCATGCACCATAAGGCAAGAAATGTCCATGTCATGGACAAGCATAGTGGTGCGGCATTCTTGGACTACCATGTCGGACACACTTGAAATAAACTTACTCATCTTAGCCCTACGAATCAGCACAATAAAAGGAGAATGTTTGGATAATTGAGTGAACCTCAAACATATTCCCTCACACTCATAGTTCCTTGATGAAGGTTAATGAACTCAAGCACCCTGGCCTCTCTCATCTCAAGAGGGAAGAATCTATCAAGAAAAGCACTTCTGAACATTTCCCACTCTATGAGACCTGTTTCTTCTCACCTTGCCCTATCTATTGATTGAACTATATCTGAGCAATCCCTTTGAGTTACTAAGCGGCCAATTCCGCTTTCTCTACTGGTGTAACTCCCATAATAGCAAAAATCTTATAGACCTCATCAATAAAATCTTTAGAATCTTCCTGAACTTTAGAGCCATAAAATTCCGGAGGGTTCATCCTTGTAAAGTCCCTCACTCTTGCCGCTGCCGTACCCATATTTCGATTCACAGGGGCTACCATCTCTTTATTGGCTTAGGCCACACGGCTTGAGCTAACACTTAGAAAGACAACCTAAACTCCGCGTTGGTTACATTTTTAGCGAAAGGATCAATTCGAGCTTGAGGATGAGCTTGGGGAGGAACTTCTTGACCCACATTGTCTCCCTCAGTCATTCTAACATTAGCATTTAGTATTTATATCCTGAAAACCATTGGGTAAGGATTATGAGAGAGACTTTATAGAGTTAAACTCCATGGCACGACTTAGAGAAATGAAGAAGTGAAGTTTCCTAACATCTAGTTGCCTCTCATTTATAAATGTTGTCCGATTCACACTTAAGAACAAGGCTCTACTTAATGTGATTTGAGACATCCTAGAACCATTCAAAATCTTGGGATCTTATTACCAAGTTTGTCTAGACCCATAGGTACCCCCTAGATATAACAAGGTGTATAAGACCCCAAGAGTCCTCATACAACGCAGTTAGCATATCATAACATAAAGTAATAGCAAATGGTGCGGAAACTTGTAACATTTCAATACAATTAAAATCTTTAAGAAACAAAGCGGAAGTCTTATATAATTGTCTCAAACAATCTAACCAACATGAATAAATCTTGGGACACAGCCCATACAATAGTCCAAACAAGAAATGAAAGACATAAAGGAAAGTTGTTCCAAATCCTCGAATGCTATGAGGACTCACCAAATCTTCACTCTTTGATCAATTATGAACCTAGCCACGAGTGTCAGAATGAATATCGCCGGACCCTAATTTGATAAGAATGTAGGCAAGAGTGTGCGTTATTATAAGCATGTACTAAATACGATGACTAGCATAAAAAACATAAACACAATGGTTAGTCAATATAAACCATAACCATAATCAATGCCTCTTGATCCTTCTCGATGTGATCTTTTGTCATCCTAAAGGTGAGAGGAGGCATTTGGTCCTCACGAGTGTACCATGTTCTATTGATCTTGGTCATGCCATCAAGGAGATGAGATGCGACCTCATAAGGTTGTTGCCTTATACATCCGGGAACAAGTTGATCCGCAATCCCTTTGTTCACCGAGTTAAGACTTCTATAGAAGTATTGTAACAAGACGTTGTTAGGAAGTCCGTGAGCTGGACACTAAATTAACAGCATCTGAAACCTTAGCCATATCTCATGGATTGGCACGCCTTCCAAGGGTTTGAAACCATGAATACTATCTCTTAACATCATCTTTTTTTGACGGGGGAAAGTATCTCACATAGAAGGACACGATAAGCTTATCCCAAGTAGTAATGAAATTCGTTGGGAGATCAGCTAGCCACTTAGTAGCTTCTCCCATTAAACAAAATAGAAATAATTTAAGACGTATTGATTCTTGAGAGATATTCTTGAACGAGAATAGTCCACAAGCGTAGATGAAATTCCAAATGTGCTCATGGGGATCCTCATGAGCCAGCCCTCGATACAGTTCTTTCATTTGTAAGAGCTGAAGCATTGTGCTAGTGACATGAAAATCAGTGTTCCCTTCAACATGAGGTAGACAAATAGCCCCAACACCACCCAACTGGATACAGTCATTAACATCGTTCAAATTTCCTATATCGTCTTGGTGGCCAATTTGGCTGATCCCATTACTCCCATTTAAACTCATTACTTCTTCGGTTCAAACACAAACAGAACCAACAAAGTGAGTAGATTCAACTATAACACAAAAAGAACACAAATCAAACTTCAACAATAGAATTTTAAACAACACCACTCCCCCGCAGCAGCGCCTTTTTTGATAAAAGCTCAATTACACCTCTTCTAATTCTAGTTGTAGACGACCGATATTTAGTATAAAACCCAACGAAGAGTTGGCGTCGAACACACAGGAAAATGTGTGATTTCAAATTTCGGTATGAAGTTACAAATGTGATCTAATCGATTGTAGGAATAGAAATTATCGAAAACATATAGACAAATCTAAGGGATGACAACAAATGTCAGATGGTGGGTTTGATTTGTCAATTAATAGCTAAAACACATACGAAAACAGAAAAATCAACATTATAGAGAGGAATTCTCGAGATGTGATCGATTATAGGCTAATTTCACTATACGGGTAATTGAAATTTACTAACAATTGCTAAATCTCAGTGGATAGGTTAGACTATCGGTGTAATAGCTTTCTCTCGAACAACTACTACGATTCAAGTGAGTTCTCTCGAACCTCAACAAGCTTGACAAGATAAACATCCCAAAACCTTAATTTATCTACTCTCTCTCGCTAGATATGTTGAATTATGTTTAGGATTCACTCTCTTGAGCTGAACCCATATCAACCCAATAACTACCATCATTAATCAAAAGCTTTGGTTCCAAAACCTTTTTTTCGAGCAAACCAGGAACTCTAAGTTAGCATTGCAATCGCAACTACAATTCATAGATTTAAACACAGCTAATGATTAAACCCACTTCAATTAAGCATTTAAATCAGTAAATAACAATATCCATAAGCTAATTAACCCAATAATCACATGATCACACCTCAATAATTGGGATTTTAGCTAAACATCATAAATAGATAAAAATAATTACCGATTAGATTAGCCATGAGCTGGACAAAAGCTTCCAAGTCTTTATAATGCTCCAAATTGAATAAGTTAAAAAACCCACTTACAAATCTTCCAATTTAAGATTCAAAATCTTCAAAGTCTCGAATGGAAACTCAAAAAATCAGAGAAAATCACACTCTCAAACTAAGAGATCAGAATTCCTTTCTCTTTATTTTAAATTTTAATTTATAGTTGCTCAGTTTTTACCTGAAAGGCCATTAAGTGTAGTAAGTCGGGTGTCGCCAACTTAGTTGGTGATTCGCAGTTCTCTCCAATTTATCGCCAGTTTGCAATGTCCATTTGTCCTCCATGTCTTGTGAGTTTAGGCGATCAATGGTGCCATCGCTGAGTCATTCGGCGATATGCCGACTACCCATTTATGTCGACAAGTCTTTTCTTCCCAGGGCTGGCACGCTGGAACTTTGGGTGAGCTAAGAGCCACTTGGCGGTTCACCGAGTGGTCTTGGCGATCACCATGATCGCTTTTCTTTACTTTTTCATCTTGTTTTCTCCTTTTTTCCCAGTAGTGTCCTTGCCTTGGTCCTTATCCTTCATAGCTGCAAATCAACACTTTAACATTAGTTTAGAGCATAGATTAGACATTTGAGGACACTTAAACTATCAAAACAAAACCATAAATGAGTGAAAATATCATAGTTATCACAATTCCTCAAAGATGAAGTCTCAAAAGTTTCAAAGTCTACATTAGAAAACTCAGGAGAGCTCAACTTAGTTCTACAATTCTTAGATTAAAAGATTGATTCATTTTCCTGCCTTTCAAAATTGAATGTATAGTTTCCAAATTTTTGGCCTTCAGGACCATTAGGCAAAGTAGGTTGCGCCTCACAAACCAAGTGGGCGATCCACCCTTTGCTCCAGTTCATCGTCAGTGTGGCTTAACTTTTGATCCTCTGGGTTCTGTGACTTTAAGCGATCGACATCGTGCTCGCTAAGTCGTTAGGCGGTACGCCTAATGTCCATTTTTATCGCCAAGTAGGTTCTTCCCCAGGGATGGCATGCTGAAACTTTAGGCGAGCTAAAGTTCCAGTTGGTGGTTCTCCAAGTGGTCTTGGCGATCACCCAGATTGCCTTCCTTGAACTTCTTCAGCTTTTTTGCTCCTTGTTGGCCGGTAATGTCCTTGCCTTGCTCCTGAAACCTTCATTGCTAAAAGTCAACACTTTAACATTAGTTTAGAGCATAAATTAGGCATTGAGGACACTTAAACTATCAAAACAAAACCCTTAAATGATTCAAAATCCTAGACTCATCAACACCCCCGACTTAAACTTTTGCTTATCCTCAAGTAAAACTCAAGATCAATTAGTTCAACAAGGATGTTTACAAATAGTGCTACACAATGACTAAACACAAATGCACACAAGAGGTTCAAACTACACAAACAATATTCAATTGTGCACTCTGTGATTCAAATTGTGACTCACCATTATCAAATATACTCAGGCTCACAATGCTTGCTTCAAATGCAAGTTCAAGCTAAACAAATGTATTTAAATGCCCTCACAATATTGATGATTCCATGCTTACACAAAATTCTTAAAAATTTACGATTTTGGAATCAAATACAACTCTCACACTCACAAAGATGAGCATAAGCATTATTTCACACATAGATTTACCCTTATTTTCCAATCAACCTTCGTTTTAGCTCACTCAAGATTACAAAGGTCTTTTCAAGGCTTTTAACGAGGTTGAGTTTAAAGGTATGATCATTTTGGCTTAGTGGCTTCTACCTTTATGAAGTCTATCCTGAAAATAAGTTTTTCTCCTTATCTTGCACACTCAAACATGTTCACAATCCACTCCATTATTTTAATAAGCATGCTCATTGGATAACCCATTTATTTTGCTTCTTTCACACACTTCTATTTTACAAACTTTTCTCTTTTTCAGTATTTTTCACTATTTCTTTTCTTTCTCCTTTTTTTTACATAGAGGGGTTCCATCTTTTTCACCCTATGCTTCAAAAAGGAAGGATTTTTCACACTTCTTGACTTTCCTTGTTTTTCACCACACCCATAACTTAGGCCAAGCCTAAGTTGGCTATTCAACAAATCAATACTTCATGAAGGTTATAGGTGATGGGTAAAAGAAGTCAAAGTTGCTCAAGTTTGTTCCAATGAAAAGGATAAGCTAAAAAGGTGCCACGCAAGATTCACATTTCTCACGAGGTGGCCACAAAGAGGTATGTTATCAAATTGGTTCACTCTTGAAAACTTTTGCCTAAGACCATTTCAATCGCTTGCCCAAATCAATCATTTGGACTAATGGGGCAAATTATACGTGTCATCAAGCACAATATTCAAGACAACCTCACCACACAAGGCATTTGACACAATTATCAAACAAGACTCCACACTTTCTAGCTAGCGTGTAATGTTCATCACAAGAGATTTAATTTCAACTGGCTAGTCACAATGATATGCTAGGAGTTCACATATGACGTATGTCACTTAGTTTACCTTCATTGTAGCCGCACATTGATGTCATTCAATTGAGAGCACTATTCAAGTCATTGATATTGACCTGAACCGACACTCGAAAATGCAAAAGCACCGCCACAATCAAACATAAAAGAGGTGGCAAATTTGTTTTAAATCGTTCCAAAACCATTTACACAATAAAAACAATGGAACAAGATGGATCAACAAAATATACATATATTAACACTGAATATGATCCAATATACACAAAACCAAAACCAACAACAAACCAATATTGACAAAAACAACCCAATAGAGGTAGGTATGGAAATACCTCACCCCACCAACAAAAATAGCAATTGTTCTCAAATGCAAAGAAATAATAAAAATAGTCTAAATATAACAGAAAGGGAGGCAAAGAGTCATCCTTCCAGGCTATGCCTTGGTGAAGTCTTTATGTCGACAACTTCCTCTATTTGTGCATGAGAGCCCGGTATATCAAAATACTTGGCTCCACTAGAGACCTCCATAGAAACGTCCCTCAAAGAGGCCTGCACAACTGTATCTATCATGGCTCCCTCTAGGTCCACCAAATCATCATAGACAACCTCATATTTTCTCATCTGTCTCCGCCTTAGACTCAGCGTCAGCATCATCAGCCCTAGTATCATCTCCGGTCGTAGTAGTCACAGGAATCTCAGAATTGGAAGGAACATAAACACTCGACATCTTAGGAATCTCGACAATATCAAATATCATGGATAAATCAGCGGACTTCATGTCGGCCATATCTCTGCGCAACCCAACAACATCAGCCTCCAAGGCAGTCACAACATTTATAGCACCCGGGGTCCTCTCACACTCTTCAACTCACACCGTAGGGGCATCTAAGGACAATTTTGGCCCTTAATCAAGTCTCAGTACTCCCTCTATCAACCCAGGTTCATCGACCTCTACCCGGGAGGCATGAACATCAGTAGATTACGCTAGTGGCCCATCTTATAGAGCATGTTCTGGGTGATGGGGGTCGGGAGGCAGCAGCAACATAAATAGTGGGAGCGGGTTCAGCAGAAGTACTACGAATCATAGAAACAGAAGGGTCAGATATACCTGAGGGCCTACTGACCTGGGGGGCATGATTGCCTTAGTCGACAATATATCCACGTCCACCTCTGAGGATGTATCACCCAGTGCTTCCCTCCTCCTATCGGCCTCATCTCGGATGTACTCACTCTCAATACGCCAAATGTCAGTAGAAGAGGTGGGTGTCACCTCCAGAACTGTCTTCTCATCTCTTGGAACAAGGCCCCATCTGCATAACTCTGTGATCAACACAAAAAATGGGATTGAGGTTTGGCTCTGCTTGGCCCTCATGGCCATCTCTTACTCAATCAACAACCTTGGGTTCAGCCTCTGGCGATCTATGAGGGACACTAAACAGGCCTCTTTCGGGTGTCAGATGATGGACTCATTCTGGGAAGGCCTGATGGTTCTAGTGATAAACCCGAAACAGTACCGAACGGCTATGTTCAAGTCCTGGTTCTCGATCTTTGCACAAGCCTCAATCCACCTCAGAGTGGCATCAAAAAGTAAGGGTGCCAACCAACCCTTCATATCATCTACGATCTTTATTTTAACCAAGTCTGGGTAGTTGTGCATGAAATCTGATGAACATCCCAGTACTTCATTTATATCTAAGCATCGGCATTTGATTTTTGCGTAATCAAGACACGACTTCCAATCCAAGTGTCTGTGATCGTACAATAGTAAAGTAAGCTAACCAAGGGTTGGGATCGACTCCCAAGGTAGTGGTTTTGAGAATTTATAGCAAAATAAAATTAAGTTCTAACTAGTCATAGCTAAAAACATTGTCGAATGGAAACATGTTAAATCTAAGGGGTGACACAAGCGTCAATTATCAGTGGGGGTTTTTCACAAGTAAACAAAAACAGCAAAAATGCAAAGAATACTAATCAAAGAGATGGGGTTCTTGGGTTGTGATATGAATATGGATTAAACTAAACTATTGGGTACATGCTTTAGTTAATAAATACGTTGAATATTTTTTGATTAGGTAAACTATAGTGGGGTAAATTCTCTGTTGAACAGCTTACCCCGAATAAAATAGGTTCCTCTCGGACACCTACTAGCCGCATAAAAAATAGCCTCCCCCTTAGCTCACTAACTCTCTCGAGCTGAATGTGTGGGAGAAGGACTAGGGTTCACTCTCTCGAGCTGAATCTCATGTCGACCCACTCCCACTGGCCATCCATTTTGTAGTCTTAGTTTTACGACCTCTCTATCGAGCAAGCCAAAAACACAAAGGTGAAATCGTATTTGCAAATTCAATTTCATTAAGTTGCACCACAACTACTAAACGAAATCACATCGAAACAACAAATAAATCATCAACAAGCAAGACCCAAGATATAATCTAACCCATATTCACAAAATCACACCCCAAGAATTGGGGTTTTAGTAACACATGTAAATGAGGTAAAAGTGTATACCAATCTCAGTTTCCATCAATGGGTATGCAAGATTAAGTCTTAAAACATGTCAAAAGTGAAGAATACACAAGACCCAAGTCCAAAATCTTGGAGTTAAAACTCTTTAAATCTTCAAGTTCTTCAAAACCCTCTCCAAGATTAGAACTCAAAAGTCTATGTTAAAAATTATATATTAAATTCTAATATTAAGCTACAACTATCAACGAGTATTTATAGTTTTCAAAAATTTGTGCTACATCGTATCATTCGGCGTCATTAGTCGAGATAGCCGATCAACTCGACGAACCTCCATTTGGTAGGTTTCATCGCCATCTTGATCTATCCTTCAGCATAATCATGTTTGGATCATTGGGAGACATAGTACAGCTTCGCGGAACTGCTCTGCGATACGTCGAATGATTATTTTAACCGCCGATTTGATCCTTTCTTTCAGGGCTCAGCACACTGGAACAAAAGGCGAGGATAAGACTTTTTGGCGACTCGCAGAATAGGTTCGGTGATTGTCAGATCTTCATTGCTTCGTTCTATCAGCTGCCTTTGTTCCTTTTTTGCTAAGTAGTGTCCATGCTTTCCTTTAAACTCCTAATACTTGAAACTTAAGGGTTTCCATCAGATATTAAGATAAAATATGCATTTGAGGAAACTAATTCTATCAAAATATGGCCCTAAATGAGTTTAATTTGTGGACTCATCAACACCCCCAACTTAAACTTTTGCTTGTCCTCAAGCAAACTCAAGTTCAGCAAGTCAAAAAGGGTCTCTCAAACAGTGCTATACAAGACTCAATCATGACTTCACACAAAAAGACTCAATTTACTAATGCAAAGATCAAATGTGCTCTCAAAGATTCAAGTTGTGACTCACTAATATCAAAGAATCTCATGCTCACAATACTTGCTTCAAATGCAAGTTCAAGCACAACCAAAGTGTGCAAATTCCCTCACACAAGGAATGATTCAATACACATAATGGTTCACAGTTTAAAGTTTCGGAATCAGATGCAACACTCACACTTACAAAGAAGAACACAATGCATAACTTCACCCATATGTTTTCCCGTATTCTCCAATTAATATTTGTTTCAGCTCACTCACGATAAAAAAAGGACTTTTCAAGGCTTGTACTGGGCTGAGTGCAAAGGTATGGTCATTTCGGCTCAGTGACTTTCATCTTCATGAAATGTGGTGCTCACAACACGTTCTTTTCTTCTCCTTCATCATTCTCTTTAGTGCTCATAAGTCATCCTATTATTCCCTTTCCATGGATTGTTTGGGAACCCCAATTCTCTTTGTACTTTATTCCACAATTTTCTTTTTCATTCTTTTTCTTTTTCTTTCTCTTTTCTTTTTTTTTGTATGGAGGGGTTCCATTTTTCTCAAAACCATGGGTAAGAGGGATTTTCTTTCAGTTCTTCATTTGCCTTTTCTTTTCACCACACCCCCAACTTAGGCTTTTGGCCTAAGTTGGCTATTCAACTAACCACAACTTCATGAGAATTATGGGTAATGGATAAAGAAAGGTTATGATTTCATCAAGTTTCTTCCAAAGAAAGGTAAGGCTCAAGGGGTGTTCAAAAGAGGTTCACACACTCAATAGGTAGGTCACAAAAGAGGTATATGTCAAATTGGCTCACACTCTTAGAAGTTGCCTAAGATCATATCAATAGATATCACTTAGTTGACTGGACCAATCGGGAAAATTCTAGAATCTATCATGCATGGTTCAAAGTAAGCTCATCACACTAGGCATTGACACTACAGTCAAACAAGACTCCACACTTTCGCTAGTGTGCAACAGTCATCACAAGAGACTCGTTTTGATAACAGGCTAGTCATAACGAGATGCAAAAAGTTCACATATTGTCTATGCAACTTCATTTGGGCTTGTTGTAGCCGTACATTCATGTTCATTCGGTTAAGAGAACTATTAAGTCATCGGTACTGATTGTAAACGAGAATCAAATTTTGCAAAAGAACAACCACATTCAACATACAGGAGGTGGCAAACAAAATTTAGAAGGAAGGCTCAGCAATTTAAAACATGGAGCCATAAGCTCAAAAATCCACAAAAAGCAGTATTAACACAATAATAGCTCACAACCCAAATACTCAAACAAAACATGATTCACAAATATCACACGAAAAGTGAGCCTCACCCTACGACAAATAAAACTTCCTCAGTGTCTCTTTGGTCACGCTCACACACAGCTATCCTAGCCTCAAGGGCATCCATGGTAGCACTCAAAGGTGTCACCACGTCTTGTAGAGCAGTCTGAATCATGCTTGGAACTGAGGCTTCAAGTCTCGACACACAGCGATCGGCAGAGTAGGCAAACTGCCCCATCCGAAGTAGTGACGCCTGGGTGAGTGGAGGTCGGGAGATAGCACTAGCAGGTCTAGGAGGCAGGGCAACAACAGAAGAACTTGGAGTATCAAAAGAAGTAGTAATAGGGATACCTGAAGGCCCAGAGGCCGGAGTAGGTGATGACTCGGTGTCCACCGGGGTTGCCTTATTCATTTCCTCATGATCCTTAAGTTACTCATCTTCGATCTTCCGAATATCAGTGGAGGATGTGGGAATCAGTTCCCCATATTTCTTTGCATCTCCTGGTACTCTAGCCCATCTACACAGCTCGATGATCAATACTGAGAAAGGAAGAGAGGTATGGGTCTTCTTTGCACGCGTATGAATCTTTGAAGTTGTCCATGATGCAACCCAAACATGCTGATTTAACAAGGCAAAGAATCGACTCATTCTGGAATGGCATAATTATACTGCTGATAGAACCGAACCAGTATCTTACAACTACATTCAACTCTTTCTTTTCAATTGGAGCCCCTTCTGCCAACCATTTCAGAAAACCGTCTGAAATTAGTGGGGCTAACCACTTTTTCATTGTGTCTAACTTCTCTGTTCTGATCCAGTGCTGGCAGTGATCCGCAATACTCGTGGACATGCCCAAGATTGTGTTGATGACCTCACTATCACAAATTACCTTCCTTCCTCTAACAACCACATAGTCGACCTCTTTGAATGTTGATATTAGCCTCTTCCTCTGGGGTACCAATGCACTGTAAAATTCTCTGACCCAGCTTGGTATGTAAGAGCCACGGGGTTTTATGAAGATTTGGAACTTGTGGTGCTTCAGGCACTCCATTATCTCCGGCTACCTGTCGATAACCCCATCTATGGACAGACACTTTTCCTCGAGGATTGTCCTCATCCCCTCAGCCTTCGATCTATTCATTGACTTGGGTGGAGAACCTTGTACTATAAGCTCCAACACTATTTCTTGTTTTGGATCTGGAAGTGTAGGAGTGGTAGACTGAGGATTCCAGATCCTAGATTGATCATTTAGACTCTTAGATTGCAATTGAGCCCTCTGTGCCATTGTGAGATCATCTTATTCATATTATGTATTCTGAGGCTCCTGATGCTCTTCCTCACTATCATATAGACTGTGGTAAGAAGCAAAAAATCTCTCACTTTCGGAGCTTGTGTCTGATAACTCATGTGCTTTAATTTTTCCTTTATTTTTCTTATCAGAGGTGGAAAGTATTGCGGTCTTGTCTTTTGATACCGTTGCGCCTTCGTTGATTTTAATCCCTTTCACCTTATTGCGTAGTGGCATTTATCTACCTGGAGCCTTCGGTCTAGCCATGTCTTTTGACCCGATATACCATCCGGTTCGAGCACATTCGGCGATATTAGGTATGTTCACCTACATACTTGGCGACATGCCCATTTGTTATTTACTTCGCCGATTTTTACTGGACCTACACTAAATGTGACGATCGAAGCGGTGGTCTGCATCGGGATCACCGACCTGGTTGGTGATTCGCCAAATTTCTCCTTGGCTAGCCGAGTTTTATAGGCCCAAATTAGTAGGATTTTAAGCCAAACAACAAATTCAATCAGGCACGCCGACCCTTCCCGTGATCCGCCGACAAAGTTATTCTTTCACCCATCTACACTTTTCTAACTCTTTCCCACTTAAACCTACACAATCAACATATCATTATTTATAAACTCAAAATAAGAACAAGGGTTTTGGCTTGCCTCCCAAATAGTGCCTTAGTTAACGTCGTGGCACGACTGATGTTTGTGTAATCAACGACACAACTTCCAATGCAAGTGTCTACAATCGTGCAATAGTATAATAACACAACCAAGGGTTGGGGTCGAGTCCCAAGGGAGTGGTTTCGAGTATAAATAGAAAAATTAAATTAAGTTCCAACTAGTCGTAGCTAAAGACATTAACACTTGAAAACATTGTGAATTAAAAAAGGAGGGACACAAAAGTGTCAAATATCGATTTGGGGGTTTTGTCACAAATATAGCAAAAACAGTAAAAATAATAAACAAATCTAGAAACTAGAGGGGATTCTTAGGGTGTGACCGCATTATATATTAATTTAAATCATTGGGTACTGATGTTTTGCGTAATCAACGATATAGCTTCCAGTACGAGTGTCTACGATCGTACAATAATATAGTAACCCAACCAAGGGTTGGGGTCATGTCCCAAGGGAGCGGTTTTGATAATTAATAGAAAAATAAAATTTAGTTCTAACTAGTCGTAGCTAAAGACATTAATGATTAAAAACATTGTAAATTAAAGGGGGATACAAAAGTGTCAGATATCAATTTGGGGGTTTTGTCACAAGTATAGCAAAAACAACAAGTATAACAAGAAAATCAAGTATAGGGAAGAGTTCTTGGGGTGTGACCGCAAAACAAGTTGAGATAAATAGTTGGGTAAGTGCTTTCGATGGGAAATTTGCAAGATAATAGTGACTAGGCTACGTTTTAAATGGAAATAAGTTCCCTCTCGGGAAACATACCCCGTTTCAAATGCGTTTCTCTCAGACACCCATTTGCCGCATGAAGACCAGCCTACGCCTTTCCCCAATCACTCTCTCGAGATGAGTGTTAGGATATGAGACTAGGGCTCACCCTTTCGGGCTGAACCTCATGTCGACCCACTCCTTAGGCCATCAGTCTAGTGGTCTTGGTTTCGCGACATCCCTCTCTGGCAAGCCGAAAACACATGGGTGACTTTGTATTTGCAACTACAAACCCATTAAATTAAACCACAACCACTAGGTGAAATCACCATTAAACTACATCTAACCTATCATCAAGCAAGATCCAACAATAATATCAACACATATTTGCTAAATCACACCCCAAGAATGAGAGGGGAGGTTTAGCCACACATCAAGAGATAGAAATGTATACCTTTAATGATGTTGAAATCAAATGGGTATAGAGAAATAAGTCTTTATTTGAGCAAAGAAAGAAGAATCCAAGAGACCCACTTCCAAATTGGAAGAGATGAAACCCTCTCCTTCTTCAAATTTCAAACCCTCTCCAAACTTGAGCGTAAAATAAAAAGTACTAAAATTATATTAAAAATCTGATATTGACTAATAATACTACAAAAACTAATACTAAGATATAACTCTCAATGAGTATTTATAGTTTCCAAAAATTTATGCTGCGGCGGATCATTTGGCGACATTAGTCGGAATCGCCGATCAACTAGGCGATTCGCCCTTTGTTGTAGTTCATCGCCGTCTTGCACCGTCCTTCGGCATCGTCGTATTCTGGGTCATTGGGAGACATAGTAACTCTTCACGGAACTCCTCGGTGATGCACCGATTGCTCTCTTTTTCTGCCGACTTGATCCTTTCCTTCAAGGCTCAGCACACAAGAACAAAACGCGAAGTGAGACTCTTCGGCGATTCGCCAAGTGAACTCAGCGATCCTCAGGCCTTCATTTTCTTGTTCTTTTAAGCCTTTCGTTCCTTTTTGTGAAGTACTGTCCATGCTTTCCTTGAAATTTAAAATTCCTGAAACTTAAAGGTTTTCATCATATAGAGATAAAATAAGCATTTGAGGACACAATTTTTATTAAAATATTGCCCTAAATGAGTCCAATTTATGGACTCATCACATACATGCTTTCAATAGGAAATTTGCAAGATAATAGTGACTTGGCTAAGCTTTAGATGGAAATAAGTTCCCTCTCGGGCAACTTACCCCGTTACAAATAGGTTCCTCTCGGACACCCATTTGCCGCATGAAGGCCAACCTACGCCTTATCCCACTCACTCTCTTGAGGTGAGTGTTAGGATATGGGACTAGGGCTCACCCTCTTGGGCTGAACCTCATGTCGAACCACTCCTTAGGCCATCAGTCTAGCGGTCTTGGTTTCACGACCTCTCTCTCGAGCAAGCCAAAAACACATGGGTGTTTTTGTATTTTCAACTACAGACCCATTAAATTAAACCACAACCACTAGGTGAAATCACAATAAAAATACATCTAACCTATCAGCAAGCAAAACCCAACAATAATCTTAGCACATATTTGCTAAATCACACCCAAGAATGGGGTTTTTTATCCATACATCCAGAGATAGAAAATTATACCTAAATGAGCTTGCATTCAAATGGGTATGAAGATTTAAGTCTTGTAATAGGCCAAGAATGAAGAATCCAAGAGACCCAAGTCTAAATCCTTGGAGATGAAACCCTCTTCTTCTTCAAGTTTCCAAAACCCTTTCCAAACTCAGAACAAAAATAAAAGTACTAAAATTATATTAAGAATCTGATATTGTCTAATGATATCTTCTCTATAACTATCAACGAGTATTTATAGTTTTCAAAAATCTGTGACGTAGTGGATCATTCGACGACATTAGTCAAAATCGCCTATCAACTCGGTGATTCGCCCTTGGTGTAGTTCATCGCCTTCTTGCACCATCCTTCAGTATCGTCATGCTCTGGGTCATTGGGCGATATAGTACTGCTTCGTGGAACTTCTCGGCGATGCACCGACTACTCCCTTGTTTCGCCGATTTGATCATATCCTTAAAGCTCAGCATACTATAACAAAAGGTGAAGTGAGACCCTTCAGCGATTCGCCAAGTGGACTGGACGATCCTAATGCCTTCATTTTCTCATTCTTTTCTGCCTTTTCATTCCTTTTTGCGAAGTAGCGTCCATGCTTTCCTTCAATCTTCAAATACCTGAAACTTAAGGGTTTTCATCAGCTACTGAGTTAAAATAAGCATTTCAGAATGCAATTTCTATTAGAATACAGCCCTAAATGAGTCCAATTTATGCACTCATCAACAACGCATGTCAGTACTGAAACTCCATTTTTGGGATTGTCGTAGTATCACTAGGCAACCCCCTGTTTTGTTGCGAGTGGAGATCGGGCAACAGATAACCCATGAGATTCTTGAGCAGTTGGATAACTCTGGAATGAGACCAAATCATATGTTTCATTCCTTCAATGTCTTCCTTCATTCCTTCTAGCTCTGTATCTTGCTCAGTCACCTTGTGGAGAATAATTGAGAGCATTCCATCAAGGAGTTTAACCTGATTATCCTTGTGGCCTCTTCGCTCATGAGGAGGGATGTATTTATCCTTCCATTTACACTGAACTTTGATCTTCACCATATTTTTGGCCAACTCATCCATCTGAGTCATTAGGGCGGCCAATATGAAGTCATTTTGTACTTCTTTGTTTGTTTCATCCATTTGATTAAGCAGTTGAGCTGCTATCACATATGGTTGTTTCGCAATGCCTCTCGGTATGAGTTACTCGACCAACCTCTTGTTTCTAGGACCAAGACTTCTGTAGAAATAGTCGATGAGAGCTATGTCGGGAATGTCATGATTTGGTCATTGATTGATCAATTCATTAAACCTTGCCTATGACTTGTGGGTCCGTTCACATTCCAATTTCTTGAAGGTGAGAATACGATCTCAGAACCTCACTACCTCTAATGGAGAGAATTCCATTATCTCCTGAGTATTGTTTGCCATACTCATTTTCTCTGTTTCAACTCAAACAAGAAAAATAAAGTAAGTAAACTATAACTAACAAGAGCAAAAAAGTTACTAAACTAAAACATTTCATGTAACACCACTACCCGGTAGCGGCGCCATTTTGATGTTTGTGTAATCAAGACACAACTTCCAATGCAAGTGTCTATGATCGTACAATAGTAAAGTAACCCAACCAAGGGTTGGGGTCAAGTTCCAAGGGAGTGGTTTGAGAATTAGCAGAAAAATAATATTAAGTTCTAATTAGTCATAGCTAAAAACATTGTCGAATGGAAACATGTTAAATCTAAGGGGTTACGCAAGCGTCAATTATCAATGGGGTTTTTTCACAAGTAAACAAAACAACAAAAATGCAAAGAATACTAATCAAGGAGATGGGGTTCTTGGAATGTGATAGCAATACGGGTTAAACTAAACTATTGGGTACCTGCTTTTGATAATAAACCCATTGAATATTTGTTACTAGGCTAGACTATAGTAGGGGTAAATTCTCTATCGAGCAACTTACCCCGAATCAAATGGGTTCCTCTCGAACACTCACTTGCCGCATGAAGAACAGCCTCCACCTTAGCCCAGTCACTCTCTCGAGCTGAGTGTCTAGGAGAACGACTAGGTTTCTCTCTCTCAAGTTGAACCTCATGTCGACCCACTCGTACTGTCCAGCAATTTTGTAGTCTTAATTTTACGACCTCTCTCTCTCGAAACCCAAAAACACAAAGGTGAAATCGTATTTGCAACTACAATTTCATCAAGTTCAACCTAAACTACTAAACAAAATCACATATAAACAACAAATAAATCATCAACAAGCAAGATACAATAGATAATCTAAGCCATATTCAAAAAATCACACCCCTAGAATTGGGGTTTTAGCTACACATGTAAAAGAGGTAAAAATGCATACCAATCTCAGTTTCCTTCAATGGGTATTGAATATTAAATCTTAAAACAAGTCAAAAGTGAAGAATACACAAGACCTAAGTCTAAAATCTTGGAGTTGAAACCGTTTGAATATTCATGTTCTTCAAAACCCTCTCCAAGCTTAGAACTCAATAGTTTATGTTAAAAATTCTACATTAAAATATGATATTAAGCTACAACTCTCAACGATTATTTATAGTTTTCAAAAATTTGTGCTGCAGTAGATCATTCGGCATCGTTCGTCAAGATCGCCGATAAACTCTTTGATCCGCCCTTTGGTAGGTTTCATCGCCGTCTTGCTCTATCCTTCAGCGTCATCGTGTTTGGATCATTGGGAGACATATTATAGCTTCACGGAACTGCTTGGCGATACTCCGACTGCTCATTTTAACCGTTGATTTTATCCTTTCCCTCAGGGCTCAGCACACTGGAACAAAAGGCGAGGATAACACCTTTTGGCGACTCGCCGAATGAGTTCAGCGATTCTCAGATCTTCATCTCTTCGTTCTTTCAGCTGCCTTTGTTCCTTTTTTGCTTAATAGTGTCCATGCTTTCCTTCAAACTCCAAATACCTGCAACCTAAGGGTTTTCATAAAATATTGAGATAAAATATGCATTTGAGGACACTAATTCTATCAAAATATGGCCCTTAATGAGTCCAATTTGTGGACTCATCAACATTTCACTTTATTGCCTCGAACCACCACAAAGTCAATCGGTTTGAAGACACTTGCCTTTTTCTTCCCCTTCGGCAACAACACTCCGTAAGTCGAATAGAACTCCCAGACCTAAGTTGGAATATATTGGCCGCGGGGTTTGGTGAAAACCTCAAACTTGTGGAACCTTAGAGTGTTCCACACTTTTGGATGTATTTCCACCAAATCATTGATAGACAACCTCTTCTCTACTAATATGGTCCTCGAACACTCGGCCTTTAGTCTATTGAGTGATCGAGGAGGAGGACCCTTAAGTGGTGGTGCCTATACCACTGTCTGAGCTAGAGGAGGAGCTGGAGCTGGAGCTGGAGGAGTAGGCATCAAAGGCACCGTGATCCTAGATGGATCATTCAAAGATTTGAAGCGTAGTTGCGCTCTCCTAGCATGAAAAAACTGATCATTTTCCGGCTCGGAGATGAAAACCAAAGAATCTTCCTCAGACTGGTTCTCAGAGTCAGAGGTAGTGAGGTGTGCGGCATATACCCCCTCACTGTCACGATCCAAGGGTACCCCGTAGACGTAACAAGGAACATAGAACACCAAAAAGCTCCATGTAAACCGGTTAGCATATCATAAAATAAGCATCGAACAATGAATAGTAAAAATGCATTTCAATTCCAAAATTTTCATAGAGGAAAGCGGAAGTCTACAGTTGTCTCAATTAGCCATCTATTAAAATACTTGAATCAAAATAGGGTCACAGCGCATACAACATAATCCAAAATTCAAATACAAGAATGAAACTACTAAATGAAAATATACGTCCTCAAATAATAGGGACTCACCAACAAGAAAGGAGAAATGATCAACTCCAAGCTCTAGCCACAATGGGGACCACCTTGAGAACCGTACCCTACACTTGGGGAAAATGTAGGAAACTATTGGTTAGTACAAAATTTCACCAAGTATGATAGCCATGCATAAAATCATGAAAACATGCTAAAAAGGGCATTTTAGTTGAATGCATGCATTTTACTAAGTTAAAGCACCATTTTAAAGATAATGAAAAAAAGCACAAGTTATAAGCATAATCAACTCATAGCTTATCATATCATAAGAGGAAGACATCATACATACCCTCAAAGCATACTTGTGCAATGCATGAATAAGATCCCATAATCCCACTCATACTAAGTAAATCTTCTTGAGTAACTATAGTTCATAATTCATATTCTTGCTCATACTATCATAAAGGGGAATAAGCCTTAGCCGACATAGACCACGTAAGCTTAACATTGAATTCAGTATCTACACCATACTGAAAGGGGTTGTCCTACTTGCCTAAGGTAGAACCATACTCATAACTTAGGTGGATCTACTAGTTAAAATACCTATGGGGGCACATATTTTATGGAATAAGGAGACTTCTTTTAGAAACCCAAACTCAACTATGGTAGAAGGTTTCCATCTCATGAGATACATACTTTGGGAACCCAGACTCAACTATGGTAGAAGGAACCATTTGGAAAGACAGACTCAACTAGTGTAAAAGCTTTCATTGGGAAGCCAGACTCAACTAGCGTAAGCTTCCATCTAATATTCATACCACTTAGTTCTAAGAATTAATTCCCATGGATTACATATTAAGTCTTGACTTAAGTTCATATTCATGAAAGAATGTCTTAACACTTAATCCAATATAATTCATACTATAGCTCATATACTGAATAAGTGAGAATAATCTTTCAACGTTAGAATCATCATATTGTGAGAAAACCTTTCACATCATATCATATTCATACATGAGTGTGTACATGAGGATAACTTCATTCAACACAACAACTAGATCATAATCATATACACTTTACTCTCAAAGTTCTCTTAAAGCATATACATAAATCTCATTATCATGCATAATTCTCATACTTTACCCCTTCAAGGACCATAGATCATATTCAATCATCATATCTAGAATTACTACATTAGACATGGATATAATCATAATTCAAGTAACTCAGCTATCACAAGCATAATCTCATAATATTCCTCTATAATCAATAAACCCATATCACAAGATCATAATTGAGTAACATAGGGGTTTCATGGGTTCTTTGATATTTCAACATCAAAACCATGATAAATAATCAATTCACTCATAATATAAACTAAATCAAACATTAGAATCGTTTTTTAAAGGAACCCATGACTTGGAGACAAAACCCTAACTTTGGGAGGATTTCTATCTTTGAAATTGGGGTTTTTAAGGGACTCCATGGATGAAGGTTATCCATGGATGAAGGACTACCATACCTTAACAATGAAACCAAATGGATTTGGCGAGAAGAACTTTATTCTTGAACCCTAGCTCCACCTTATTCCTTCTTCTTCTTCTTCCTTGAAGTTCATCAAAGAAAATTTCCTTTGGAGAGGATGAAGTTTTGGGTTTTCTTTTAGATTCTAGGGAGACTGACTTAATTTGGGGAATTTAGAGCATAAAATGCTTATATACTTTACTAGTAAAAGAATAAAATGATTTCGCTTCGAATTAGGAAAAATATGAAATGACATGAAAGACCCTAACTTATTCCCAGGGCAGTTGCACGATGAGGCTCGCTAAGGGCACTCGGCGACTAACCAAGCGGACCCTTGGCTCGCCTAAAATTACAGTAGCTCACCCCAAGGAGAAAGTCAAGTTGGTGATAGGGGAGATCCCTTGGCGATGCGCCAACCCAACGGGAGATCCCCTACCTGGCTTGCCCAATTTTCCAGCAGCTAGGCCAAGATGGATAGCCCACTGGGAGATGTTGGCTCCACTTGGGCAATCACCAAGTCACTTTGGCGATGGCACTGCTCCTCGCCAAGTGGACCACGGGAAACCATGTTTTTCCTTACCCTTCACAAGGTATTTTAGGCCCTTGCCCTCTTTCATGGCTATTTACTCCCCTTTCTCTTATCTCTAGTCTAGCCCACTAGAACATGGGGTATTAAAATATCTTCCCCTCGGGAACATTCGTCCTCAAATGAAGATTTAGACACTTTACGATAGTAAAGACTCATGACTAGCAGCCCACATGCATGAACCATCAACATTTATCATATTCATAGGAGTAATTACCTCTTTAACTAAAATCATGCTCAACACAACATCCTGGAGCAAATATGGAATTACTCTCAAAAGCATACCAAAGCATGTTCATCAACTCATCTCATGAAGTCAAATAGACAAAACATACTAAATGCATAACAACATGAGGAACATAAATCATGAAAACTCATTTTCTTACTAAACATGAATTCTCAAGAACATGCAGAACATAATGAAATCATGGAAAAACACATATACACACATGACTTCCAAAAAACTAAAACTCAAGAGGAACTAATTATCACAAGCTTGAATAGTAGTAGAAGGAAAAAGATGAAGATTTGGGACTTCATATCAGCCTCGGACTCCCAAGCACCACCCTCAATTAAATGATTTCTCGATAACCCTTCTAAGGGAATAATGGACAACGGATATCCAATATACTTCTTAAGCATAGAAACATGAAATATGTGATGAACCGAAGCCAACTGATTTGTCAAATCCAACTCATAGGCAACTTTCCAAGTATGTTTCAAAATTTGATATGGGCCTACATGCTGGGGACTAAGTTTTCCTTTCTTTCCAAACCTCATGACACCCTTCATTGGTGAGATTTTCAAATAGACCTAATCATTGACTGCAAATTCTAGATCCCTTTATCTCACATCGGCGTAGGAATTTTGTCTACTTTGAGCCGTCCTCAACCTCTCTCTAATGAGCCAAAGTTTCTCAATAGCTTCATAAACCAATTCGGGACCAATAAGATAAATTTCACCTACCTCAAACCAACCAATCGAAGACGTACATCTCCTACCATACAATGCTTCAAAGGGAACCATACCAATACTTGAGTGATAACAATTATAGTAGGCAAACTCTATTATTGGTAAGTGGTCATCCCAATTACTCTTGAAATCTATAACACATACCCTTAACATATCCTCTAATGTTTGGATGGTACGTATCGCTCACCCATCTGCTTGGGGATGAAATTCGTGCTAAGCTTAACCTTAATACCAAGCCTTTTTTGGAATGACTTCGAAAAGTGTGAAGTAAATTGAGTACCTCAATCAGAAATAATAAATAAATGGACCCCATTCAACTTCACTATCTGTCTTATATAGAACTTGGCATAGTCTTCCGCCGAATGAGAAACCTTGATGAGAATAATGTTTGCTGATTTGGTCATCCGATCTATAATAACCCAAATAGAATCATGTTTCCTTCGAGTGCGAGGCAATACCACAATAAAGTCCACATTCACATCTTCCCGACAAGCATCCCGACCTTTGATGCTCAACTTTAACTTCTTGTCAATTAGCCGCAATATCTTTTTTCATACCATTCTAGCAATAGAATTCTCGTTGATCACGGTACATCTTGGTGGCTCCCAGATGAATAGAATACCAAGAACTATGAGCTTCCTCTAAAATTTGTTCCCTCAAAGCGTCAACATCTGTAAAACATAACCGACATTGGTACCTAAGAGCCCCATCTCCCCCTTGGGAGAAAGCCTCAACGAACTTCTTGAGTACCGACTCTTTCAACTCAACCAATATAAGATCAAGGCCTTGTTTAGACTTCACATCCATCATAAAGGATGATTCGGAACTATTATGGACCATGACACCACCCTTGGAAGAATCCACTAGTTGGACACCTAGTCGGGCCAATCTATGTACCTCACGAACCAATTCTTTCTTTTAATCCTCTACATGAGCCACACTACCAATGGACAATCTACTAAGTGTATCCGCTGCAACGTTAGCTTGGTCGGGGTGGTAAAGGACACTCATATCATAATCCTTCAAAAGTTCTAACCACCTTCGTTGATGAAGATTCAAGTCCTTTTGACTAAACACATATTGAAGACTCTTGTGATCGGTGAAAATATCCACATGGGCCCCATATAAGTAATGTCTCCATATTTTCAAGGAAAATACTACCGCCTCTTACACAAGATCATGGGTCGGATAATTCTTCTCATGTACTTCAAGTTGCCTTGAAGCATAGGCAATCACTTTACCGTTTTGCATGAGGACACATCCCAACCCCACTCTAGAGGCGTCAAAATATACCACAAAACCATACGTACCCTCCGGTAAGGTCAACACCGGAGCGGATGTAAGTCTATCTTTCAACTCTTGGAAATTTTTCTCACAAGCGTCTGACCACTCAAACTTAGCTTTCTTTTGAGTCAATGTCGTCAACGGAGAAGCAATGGAGGAAAACCCCTCAACAAACCTTATATAGTAACTTGCCAACCCCAAAATGCTTCTAATATTGGAAGGAGTTAGAGGTCCAGGCCAATACTTGACTGCATCCGTCTTCTTCAAATCTACCTCAATACCCTCACTAGACACAATATGACCAAGGAAAGCTACGGACCATAACCAAAATTAACACTTGCTAAACTTTGCAAAAAGTTATTGGTCCTTAAGAACATGTAACACAATTCTCATATGGTCCCCATGTTCATTTTCACTCCTTGAATAGATCAAAATATCATCGATTAACACAATCACAAACATGTCTAGGTATTGCCTAAAAATTCTACTACAAGAAAATGGGTCTTTAGAGACCAAAATTTAGAGGCGAGCTAAAATACTGGCCTTTGAAAGTATACTAATAAGGACAAGATTTATTTCCGGTGGTTAATTCTTGATTAGTTAGAGAAGGGAAAAAATATTGTCCTAAAGTAATTGAGATCTGGTCCTAAATCAAAGTTGAGTGGACAAAAAAGGCCCATTCTAGTTTTGGCTTCAACAAAAGAAATCAAAATTCAAAACCCCTGTAACTTTATTTCATCACAAAGAACGCTTCCTCACAAAATAATTGCCATCGGAAAGTCGAGCCCTAAATCCTCTTCTCTCAAACCCTAATCTGAACACTTAGCCTCTCTAAACCATGATTTACTCTTTGAAAGTTCCATTCATGGATGAGATCGTAGTTCTTTTTTTCCATATATGGGTCCCTAGATCTTTGGTATTTGTTGAATCGCTCGGTATTTTGGAGACGCAAACCGTTGCATCAACGATTTCTCAAAATGAAGGAAATCTACGTATCATCAATTTCATATATATGCACTTCTTCATTTCACTATGGTAAGCTCCGTCTTACATTAGGGTATTTGATTAAATGCATTTTAAGGTGGAATACCATTTTCAGTTGCGATTCATGAATTTCTTTGGTGATGATGATGGAAGTTCTTGTTTAAGGGTATGGGTTAGTCTTTTCCCAGAGGTTCTATCGTATAAATTTTTATTTTCCTTTTGTTGTTATCTATGATAAACTTGTGGTTATCATTATGGGTGTAAGTTGCAGTTGATTGGGAATCACCATCTGAGTGGTTAAATATAGATTGTAAAAGTATAACAAAGACTAAAAAATAGATCTAGCCAACAAAAAAGCTAGGACGATCAATAAGAAAATTATACCCTGCATACAATTTAAATGTGATTTTTTCTCTTATATTATTGATTTTGAGAACCCCCTTGAAACAATAATGGAATGCGGTAGCAATAGACATGTATTTAAGCTTGCTTTTAACTAGAGTGTTCGATTAATTTCTATAGCGTTATTCTGTCTCTTTTTTGTTTAAAGCACAACATTTCTTATTAAGGTGAAGTTGTTCCCGCAAGAATATAGTAGAATCAGCTATGCATTTACATTGAGAAATCTGTAAAGTTAATGATTGTTTGTACTTGGAATAGAATCCTACAACTAGCCATAAGAGTTGTTTGTTCCAAATCTACTTAACGACACTTGAAATTCCTTACCTTTTTCTCACCTCAAGAGCTGTTATGACAGGTAAGAAAGAGTACATAAACATTGTTATTAAATGAATCATAGCAGTCATTGTATACAAATATAAATTTTATGAAAGAACTCTTAATGGGATTGAGAGTTGTTATTAAATATGTGTCTTTCATTATGTTAGAGAAAGGGCATGATAAGAAGTAACACATAGTAGAAATTTGTGGAACTTGGGGCTGATGAATAGGATAAAAATATATTATGGACACTGATTTGAAATAGTTCTTGAGAAGTTGAGGTGAATATTTTGGATGGAATTTAATTTGTAGAAGAACTGGCATATTGAGGGAACTGAAAGTTACAACTTTAAATCATTTAGAGAAATTACCAAATAGCCAAAACTTTTACTTTATTGGCTGCACAATGAATTTATATCGATACTGAGGTGCTTAGTTAAGTAGGAAAACTAGATCTAAAGTAGTTATGTTTGGATCTCTTTTCATTTGGGAAGCACAAAATATTTTCTAGCATCCATAGATTTGCTGATAGAGACTTTATCTTGGCCAATGTAGAAGACATGTTGACATGAAAATAGTTGTGTTGTTTGACAATAAAATATTTAACTTATATAATTGAAGAGGTGATTTATTTTTGGACCTAATTCGTAGGAAAGAGAACTCAAAGACCCCAAGAAAAGTTACATTTTAAATTTTTCATTTTATATATAACATGTGAATCGACTCTTACATTGAAAAATTTGAGAGAAGGAGAATGATGAGGCGGTGTTCGTGTGCAGGTTGTATGAGGAAGATCAAAAACTATACTATGTTGTAATTATAGTTGCTTTACGGCTATGGTATCTAGTGGTTTGCATAACTAGAGTAGGGGCAAAGCTAGGGATGCAAGCAATTATAGAGCTGGAAAATGCAAAAGATCGAAAGGGTTAGGAAGTAAGAATTTTGTCATTGAATTGACTTTTTCAAATACCAAGTAATAGGACAAGTTTAAGATTGTACGTTTGGGTTAAAGAGAATATACTTTTTTTTCTATAAAGAGTTGGCAGGACAACATAGTTGAATGTTGCGAAGCAGTGTGCTATATTTTAGTTTGTAACTTGTAGTCTTAGCTGATGAATTATTTTTTCATGTTGTTCATTATAATTGTAAATTAAACAAAGCTCTTAAGCAAGAATTGTTGAGGAGAAAAGATAATGCTTTGGATTTCTTATACTAGTAGACTATCTATCCTATTGTATTCTACAACATTTCCAAATGTTTTGAAGCAAGTACCTACTGCACAATGAGTTACTATAGAACCTTTTACATTACTGATTTTTATATGTATCGAGCTAATTATTGAGTAACTTGAAATAACTAGATATTACTATTTGTCTTTTAAGAAAGAAAGACACATTTTTTTAAATATTTATGGGAGCTGTAACTAAGATTAATAATGTTGAGCTGATTGTTTTCAGGAATCAACTAGCAAATACAAGCATATAGAAGTAAATACTGGTTGAATGTTGAGCAGTTACAATATTGACATCCAGCAGGTTGGTCCGAACCTAGTTACTTAGTTATTAATGATTCATATGTGTGTCTATGATCAAACATAAGATCAACATAGTAGACTAGTCTTGGATCAACCACGAGGTGTCTCTCAACATATCCACAAATGCATTATGGCCCATTAGTCTTGCTAAGCTATTTTTGATAAAAGCATTCAAGTCAAGAGGTATAGTTATATTCTGTCCTCGTTTATTTTACTGCCTCGTCATTTTACATATAACTAGTGTCGAACTTCTACAACTAATCGTATTTCATCTTTAGCATGTTCTAGATCTTGTGATATTGGAAACAACCTCTCTACTTTACACAACCCTATTCAGACCTCACTAGTGAGATCACACTGGCATGTCATTGTTATTTCTTCTAGATCTCGCCGTATTGTTCTTTAGTTAAATAAATTAATGCAACTTACTAAGGTCATACAAGCTAAGGGTTAACATATTATATTTACTTGTAATTATACTTTTAAAATTGAACTCCTCAAGAAATTGATAGTAGCTCAATTAAAGTTGCACCATCATTGAGCCTTTACATTCTGCATAAACCATATGGAATAAACATGTTTGTATATCACCTTGGTTGCCAACAAATTAGGTCCTTTGAATTTTAAATTAAAGCCAGCTCATAATGTCAAATCTTGTATGTCCTCTACTATTGCAGCTACATTAAATTATAGGGCATCGTCAATACATTGTTGGCCTTGACAATCACGTTCAGTGCAATAACATGTTTCAAGGATTCACACTCTCCTGAACTTTGTGAATACCTAGACCTTACACGAGACAAATATGGCACTTTGCTGAACTCCTAAAAAGCTGGAATCTACGTGAAGATCAACTTTCGTATATGACACAAACAAAACCTGGGAGTGTTCGAAATAACAGCTGGACCTGGGAGTGTTAGAAATAGATGTTGGACCTGACACTTTTCAAACATGGGAATTGTTGGTGCTGAAACTCAAAGGGCCTAGGTATCTGAATAAGCCAACAAGACATCATATTAATAATATTTTATAGAGAATGTTCGATTTCTTTTTCTGTGAAGTATTTGTGTAAACAATGGCAGGACAGAGGTATTATGGTGTTTATATATATATATATAAAGCAGGTTGTGCTGTTGTGGTAGTTCTGTATATATGCAATTTGATTATTGCCATTAATAATTGTATTATAATTCCAAGAATATAAAATTAAAGATCATGTGTATAGATATGGATCACACTTGGTCCAAATTGGCTTTTTAGGACCAGCACACTAGTGGTTGAAAATCTTTAAGCACCAATTGGTTTTACATTTAAGGACCAGTAAATATAGTCCCCAACAGTATTTCTAGGACCAGAACTACCATCCCTAAAGTTATTATAAGGACCAGTTTTATACTAGTCGCAAATAAATTTTAAGGACCAGCTAGTCAACCCCGTCCTTATTAACCTTTAGCGACGAAGGCTATAAGGATGAGCTGGCGACCATTTTTGCTAGTCGCTATTGACCTTTAGGGACCAAAATCTCACTTTTAGGGACCACTTTTCCCTTCGTTGTAGAGCGTTTTTCTTGTAGTTCTATTCATCAATACCATAAATGCCGCTGGAGCATTTGTCAACCCAAATGACATAACCACAAATTCATAGTGACCATACCTGGTCCTAAAGGCCGTCTTTGGAATATCAACCCCTCTCACCCTTAATTGGTGATAACCCAAACGAATATCAATCTTCGAAAAATAACAATCCTTTTGACGTTGGTCAAATAAATCATCAATTCTCGGAAGGGGATATTTCTTCATGATGGTCACTTTATTCAATTGACGATAATCGATGCACATTCGAAGAGACCCATCCTTATTTCTAACAAGAAACACTGGAGCAGCCCATTGAGAGATACTCGATCAGATAAAGCCCTTGTCTAACAATTCCTTTAGTTTCTCTTATAACTCTTTCAGGAGAAATGGAGATAGGTTGCATAACCGGAAGAAGTTCAATACTAAAATCTATTTCCCACTCGGGAGGAATACAGGGTAAATCATCAGGGAAAACTTTTTGAAACTCATTCACTACCGAAACCGACTCTAGAAAGGGGTTTCAGACTCAACAACCATCACCTTAACAAGATGGTAAATACACCCTTTGGAGATCATCCTCCTAGTTTTAAGATAAGAGATAAATTCACCTCTATGGATAGAATTTCCCCCCTTCCACTCTAAGATAGGCTCATTTGGAAATTGGAATCTAACCACCCGAGTCCTACAATCGATAGAGGCATAACATGCATGCAACCAATCCATACCCAAATCACATCAAATTCTAATTTATCTAACTCTACCACATCCACCAAAGTACCTCTATGGGACATGGAAATGGGAAAAATTCTATAGACTCTTTTAGCCACCACCGAGTCAGCAACCGGGGTACAGACCGAAAAAGGTTCTACTAACAGTTCGGGGAGTATTTTAAAATTCATGTCCATAGAAGGTGTCAAAAAGGACAAAGTAGCACTAGGATCTAACAAGGCATACACTTCAATATAAAAGACTTTTAACATACCGATTACTACATCCGGGGAGCTCTCTTGGTGACATCGAGATTGAAGAGCATAGAAGCGGTTTTACTTTTGGTAATTGGACTTTAAACCACTTGGAGAAGCTTATTTATCTTCCCTTCCCTTAACCTTGAGCATTGGACAATCTCTCATCTTGTGGCCACCTTTCGCACAACTAGAACACCCATTGGTACCAACAAGGCACTTGCCATCATGCTTTCTCCCACATTTTACACAGTTAGGCCTAGCAACATAAGAACCACCACTATTACCTCCTTGAGGTTTAGGGTTTGAAACACTATCCTAGTTGACCCTTGGAGCACTAGAGGAGCCTTTGTTGGAGAACCTTTGTTTGAACCTTTGTCGACCATGTCCATCAAACATAGCGGGAGAAGTTCCCATCACCGGTTCTAGCTCTTTTCACCTCCCTATTCTTTTTCTTGAGTCTTGACTCCTCAATATGTTGAGTTTACACCATAAGCCTTGAGATATCCATTTCATAATAGAGCAGTGCCGTACGACAATCTTCTTCAACAAAGTTGGACACACCCGTCAAAAACCTACTCATCTCATCCCTCAAGTCCGCCACCATAGATGGAGCATACTTGGATAGTTGGGTAAATTTCAAGGCATACTCCTTGACACTCATGCTACCTTGACTAAGGTAAATGAATTCTTCCACCTTAGCTTCCCTCAAATCTCAGGGAAAGAATCTATCAAGAAATGTTGATATGAACGTTTCCCACTCAACTAGGCCCGCTCCTACGGGTCTTCCCCTATTCCATAGATCATACCATACTTGAGCAACATCCTTTAGTTGGTAGGCGACTAACTCCACCTTCTCTTGCGAAGACACCCCCATAATAGCAAGAATTCTAGAAACCTAATCGATAAACCTTTGGGGATCCTCTTCCACTTTAGAGCCATGAAATTCGAGAGGATTCATTCTAGCAAAATCCCTAACCCTAGAATCAGCCGAATTCACATTATGATTCACCGGAGCTACAACTTCTCTATTGTCTTGAACCGTCACGACTTTAGCCAACATTTGGATAGTAGACCTACACTCCGCATGGGTCACATTTTAAACCACGGGATCACCTGAAGCTTGATTAGCTAGAGGAGGCGCTCCTTCATTCACATTGTCACCCTTCATTCTTCTTGTGTTAGCCCTTCGTGTATTCATATCCTTATGACACAAGAGAAGGATTATGAGAGGGACTTTATAGAATTAAACTCTAAGACATGACTTAAAAGTAATGAAAAAAGTGAAATTTTCTAAACATCTTTTAGCCTCTCATTCATAAAGGTGGTGCGCTTCATATTTATGAAAAATACTCTATTAGACGTGTCTTATGAGACATCATCCTAGAATTATTTTAAACCTTGTGCTCTGATTACCAATTGTTTCATGACCCAAGGGTACCCCCTCGACGTAACAAGTAACATAGAACCCCGGAAGGCTCCATGTAAGCCACTTAGCATATAATAACATAAGCATAGTACAATAAAGATTAAAAACCCATTTAAAGTCCAAAATTTTCATAAAGGAAAGCAGAAGTCTAAACTTGTCTCTATTAGCCATCTATTATAATACTTGAATCAAAATAGGGTCACATCCCATACAACATAATCCGAAAGTCAAATACAAGAATGAAACTACTAAATGAAAATATTCATCCTCAAATAATGAGGACTCACCAACAAGCAAGGAGAAATGATCAAGTCCAAGCTCTAGCTACAATGGAGACCATTTTGAGAACCGTACCCTACCCTTGGGGAAAATGTAGGAAAATTAGGGTTAGTACAAAAGTTCACTAAATATGATAGCCATGCATAAAATCCTTAAAAACATGCTAAAAAGGATATTTTAGTTAAATGCATGCAATTTACTAAGTTAAAGCATCATTTTGAAGATAATGGCAAAAAGCATAAGTTATAAGCATAATCAACTCATAGCTCATCATATCATTAGAAGAACACACATCATACATACCCTCAAAGCATACTTGTGCATCATGAATAAGATCCCATAATCCCACCCATACTAAGTAAAGCTTTTTGAGTAACTATAGTTAAGAATTCATATTCTTGTTCATACTATCATAAAGGGGAAGAAGCCTTAAGCGACATAGACCATGTGAGCTTAACATGGAATAGGGTGTCTACCCCACACCGAAAAGGGGTTTTCCTACTTGCCTAAGGTAGAATCATACTCTTAGCCTAGGTGGATCCACTAGCTAAATACCTATGAGGGAACATAGTTTATGGGATAAGGAGATTTATTCTAGAAACGCGGACTCAACTATGGTAGAAGGTTTCCATCTCATGAGATACATACTTTGGGAACCCGGACTCAACTAAGGTAAAAGGAACCCATCTGGAAAACCGAACTCAACTAGTGAAAGTCGGCTGGGTCACATACAAGCCTCATAGCATACATGAACATGAAAGCATAGGAAAATATTGAGGAATTTAAAACTTTACTTTACAATCAAAGTCACTTATAAAATGAAAGAGAATCTATGACACTATGTCTCAACCCATCTATTATACTTGGAATACAACTCTTGAAATACAATCTTAAGGACATAGCCCTTACAACCAAAGTCTAAACCATAAAAGAAATACAATAAAGGAAAAGTGGTCAAGCCCTCGAATACCATGAGGACTCACCAACCTTCTTCTTCTTGATCTCTTATGAACCTAGCCACGAGGATGGAATCCAATATCTCCAAAGCCTACAGTTATAGAAACTTTAGAAAGATAGGGTTAGCACAAAAAGTACTAAGTATGGAAGTCATGCACAAAACCATTAAAACATGCATAAAAAGGGACATTTCAGTTGAAATCATGCTATGTGCCATTTTTAAAAATCATCTTTGAAATAGTTGAAGAATGCAACCAATAAGGCAACTCACATACATTTCATTATAACATTAGAGATATCATTATAATAACAAGCATAGTCTCCAACATCAACATAACACAAATCCCAATCTTCACAATACATAGCCTCCAATCATAAAGTAATGCAAAGTCAAACACGAAGATCATCTCATCATTAAGTAATCCTCACATAAGCAACCCCTAAGAAACATTTGTGTAATGTATGATTGGCATCCCATAATACCAACCCTACTAAGTACTCCTTTTAAGCTACCTTAGTCATGCATTTCATCTTTAGACTTCATTAAAATCAATAGTCACAATTAAGTAACTAGTCATGTGCATTACTTGAATTATAAGGAAAGTCATTCATAACAACTATCTATTCAATATACATGCATGCATTCAAATCTCATCATAAGACAAAGGAACCATCCCATGACATCCTACTAAGTCTACTTGTGCAATATAAAAGTGAAGTCACATACCCCCACTCCTACTAAGTAAAACACATTAAGAAGTTATAGTATAGTTCATGTCTCATTCATTATCTTTATTATATAGGAAAAATAACAGACATAGAGTATGTGAGCTACATGGAATCCGGTGTCGTGTAAACCCACACCGAAAGAAGGTGTCCTACTTTCCTAAGGTAGAACTAAATGTACAGCTATAAGGTGGATTCACTAGCTAAAGACCTATGTGGGGACATACTTATGAGATAGGGAGATTTCTTCTAGAAACCCGCCCTATTACATTGGCAAAGTGGATTCCATCTCATAAGTTCACTTAGATGACCCAACCTCTTGCATTGGCGAAAGGGTCTTTACCTCATTTTTCGTATCCACTTAGTGCTAAGCATTATTTCCCAAATTATACGTCATTAATCTTGAATTGTATTTACATTTGGGAAGGAGTTCTCTACCCTTCATTCAATACAATTCATATAATAGCTCATAGATTCATTAAAGGTGAGAATGTACCTTCATCCTCAGAATCAACATTGGTATGTGAGAATAACTTTCACACCAAGATCATGTGTTCTCATGAGAATGAAATTTCAATCAACACAATATGAGCATCATGGTTATGTAAATTGCATGCATAATAATGTGTAAAGGTGCATACGAGAATTATACTTTCAATTAACACCATTGATACATCATAATCATGTTTATGCATGGAGTGTGTGTATAATTGTCCTTTCACTGACACAACAACAACATTATCATCATAGACACTTCCCTATCAAAGTGTTCATAAGGATGTACATAATATCACAATCATGCATCACTCACATATATTGCATTCAAGGATCATACACCATGTAAATCAACACATCTAACATTTATCATAATAGACATGTATATAATCATAACTCAAATAGTTCATTCATTTGCATGTCAAAATTTGATACGCTCAAATTACATCTCCCTAAAGAAGCATAAGTAATCGTTATCAAGTAAACAATCCAACTTGTAGGTCGGGGTCGATCCCATGAGGAAAACGGTTTAGACTTAACTTTAACAAACAATTATATTCATTTAGTCATATTACTTCCAGAAACAAGTAATTAAAGGGGGGAATTTGTGAAATAAATTGTAGGAATTCAGAAAGTAATCAATAAACAAAAGTCAATTTCTGCTGTTATCAAGATGAGAGAATTAACTAGGGTATACATGTTCCCCACAAGCTTATAACGCACTAATCCTAGTAATAGCAATCCTTTCCTAGTGTACTACATGCAAAGTGATAAGATAGGTATCTCTAAATCCTTGGTCCCGCATCTAGAGAATTTCATCCCGCACATTGGTCCGGCTAGGTGTGTATAGTTTACTAACCCTTACCTTTACCTTATATTACACATCACATCGATGTTTGGCTTAGTTATTACTACGCACCAATCGACACTAGACTATTAGATACTATCACACTAAATCTATGTTGATAATTCTTTTCTTGTTCATTACCTCCTTGGTCTGATAAGTAGCAACAATGCGAGTTCTAACGTTGCGCACCGTTAAAAAGAATTTTAAACGAAAGAATTATCAATGCTTGCAAAACACTATTCAAGAATTGCTTATTTACTATTCATACTTTTTTAATTGCTCATGGTTCCCACAACCCTAGTTGTGGAGTTTAGTTACCCATAATGATATGACCACAATTCATTATTTTAGATGAAAGAATTATGAAATTACATAATTAAGAATACCAAACCCGGAATTTCAACTTGAATTTCAATAACAAAATCTTCAAAACCAACTTAGGAAATCAAGAATTGCTAGGTTTGCAACTATAAAATCCCAAGTCACAAAATACAACTAAAATAATAAAATCTAACGCCCAAAAATGAGGTTTACATACCCTAATTATTGAAAACAAGTCCAAAATTAGAAGGGAAACAAAATAAGGAAAGTTTGTTCAGGCACGCATCTTCATTGCAAGAGACTAACTCACGGGCCGTCATTGGATCTACGGTTCGTGAGTCCCTTCCGACTCTCTTTATGGGTGCAAATCTTTTCTCTCAGACTCAACAAGCTAACTTGTGCGGATCAAAACATGACAAAGATCGACTAACCAACACACAACATACACTGTTTTACTATTACCAAGGTACCAACTTTCCAATAATGTAACTAGTGCCCTTACTTCAAACGAAATCCCTCTTTTCACACAATGAATATGAATTTGAGTACAAGGATTCATTCAACACTCACACTCAGAAGTAACTTCAAGTACAGTTAGTGCTCAATACCATAGGCTTGCCCTTATTTTCACTGCTTCGACTCTCCAAACTAGATTCTAGGATCACTATAGGACTATTTTGCTTGTAACATAGGCTCACGGTCAGGTGTGGTACATTTGGGTACTTCATAGTGACTTTCTGCCCTCTTTGACATTACATTAGGCTTTCGACCTCATTTTTCCCTTTTTTTGACATCCTACCATTTTACTTTATTTCCCTTGATTTTCTTCAACCATGGATGTGACTTTAGACTTTGTATCTCTTTATTTTTGCACTTTCATCTTTTTCTTGCGTTTTATTCTTTTCTTTAGCTTTCAACAAGTCACATCCTTTCTTCTCTTTTCTTTATCTCTTTTTCAACATCAAACTCTTTTCATACCCATTTTTCTTTTGGTTTCCTCTTTCATAGCCACCCTCAACATATGGATTTTTCATTGGTTCAGGTGTACAATACCCGATGTTGGATCATGGCTAAGATTGAAGTTACTCTTTACATTAGCCACCCTCGACTTAGGGTTTTGGCCTAAGTCGAGGTGCACATGTCCAAGGAGGGACTGGGGCCAACTTAGTAGATTATGGAAAGGTGAGTTAGGGGTTTAGAAAGAAATGGTCTAATTTATGCTCAAGGCATTTGGATCAAAAGGAGCATTTTTTTTCATTTGGTTGGATTCTTGTTTTAGTCAATATGTAGACTTATCAGATGAAGGGCCTATGATAACTTCCTAGCCTCTAGAGTGAATTATCTTAGTAGGACTAACCGGGCAAGTTCTAGATTGGCACAAAACTGTTTGAACAATCAACTATTCTCACACACTCTTCGCACATAGTTTCATTATCAGATTATCTAGTTCAAGTTTTAGCTTAAGTCATGCCATCAAGTTGGTTCATTATCATGTCATACTCAGAGCTGACACATTCAAATTATCTTAGCCTACAAATTCTAGCACACATCACAAAATTTGGACGAGTATCATTTTTCATAAGCCATCATGATTCATTCTTTTTCATGCTTCTACACATACGATCCTAACACATGCCGGTTTAACAGAAATTAAATAGTCTATTGGGGGAAAAGAACACAGGCAAGAAAACCCCAAGAGAGGATTATGAGTTGGGTTACTCAGACCTCACCCTATCACTCACAATCCATTTACCCTATCCCCAACAAAAAATAGGTGCACTTGTCCCCAATGCACACAAAAAATAGTAAAAAGTAATGGATTTGGATGAAGAAAACCTGTGGTGCATAGCGTCGATGAACCATCAACAAGTGGGTGGGTCCTGTTTCTTGGAGCCCGCTAAATCAACACTGAGGTCACCCTCAGTAGTGACCGCATCAACAAGGACAACACCATCAGCAGTGCTATCTGTCACTCTAACTGCACCCTCAGTGGTGCTCACATCAATCCTCATGGGCATAGAACTCGACGTCCCAACAATCATCTCACGGGCCCTCTGCTGCCTCAGCTGCTCATCTATTATGGAGGCTTTTCGTGCCTTCTTTTCCTGGCTGCGCTGCCTTTTGCTAGTATTTTCCTCCTCTGTGAGCTATGTTTTGTAACTAGACTAGTACCTTTTACCGCGAGAACGTGTAGGCTCGGACTGCTGCTCCGCATCATCTCCACTGAATAGTGCACCCAGGACTGTATCATCACTTAATGCAGAGGGTGCAGCCTGTGGCTCAACAGCTGGTGTGGCCAGGATGGCATCAACATCGGCCCAAAAACTAGCTAGCTCGGTTCGAAAAGAGGACATATCACTAGTAGGAGCTGGCCTCTCAAGAACTCTCAAATCGAAAGCATCCAGCCGCTTATGAACTGCTTGGACCTTTTGGTCCGTTTTCACCTCCATCCTCTTTTCTACACTCTTTTCGGACTCAGCAATTAACTTTGGCATCCAGGGGTTAATATGGTGCAGCAAGGTGGCCATCTGAGCCTCTAACTTCTGGACTCGGACCAATGGTATAACATTGGCTCCCGAAAGCGGGGTAGCTCTAGATTAGCTGGGGCCCTGACTAGCGGCCTGAGAAGAGAAGGCTGGGGAATCATCAATGTGGACTGTAGGGTAGGCTCATCACCCTGCATCTGCTCTACAGTATGTACTAAATCAGTACCCAATGGCACATTAATCCACGACCTTCTATGATGTGCTGCCACAGTCGCGTCGTCCCGAATCAGGCCAACATCTAAGGTCCTGTAGGGTGGATCCACCTATCACAGTGCCAGATCGACACTCCAAAGTCCCTGCATAATTGAAAGATTAAACATGGAAAGGGGTATGCAGTGGAGGTCTTGAACGCCCTCTCATGAATCTATGCCAGCAGCATGCGAGCAAAGTTAATCTCCAATACTGCAACTAATGCTGCAACCATGACGGCTCTGTTCAATGTGAGTTGGTTGTGAGCTTTTGTAGGCGATACCCTGTTACGCACCAACAACCAGAAGAACTTGGCCACAAAATTTAATGTGGCCTTTCGAATACCCAACCATGGTGCGGTGACCCACTCCGCATGCTCGCCATCTGAAGCAATGTATTTAGCCAACAAAAGTATAACAGTCTCCCTCTACTCTGCATTATGCGTGAAGGCTCCACTCATCACAACATCCGATCTATAATCAAATTTGGCCCTGTTGAGAGCCCAAGTGTGATCAGGACGAAGACCACAAAGGAATCAACTGATGGTGGTATGTGATATGTCCACTGGAAAACCTCAGACCATAGGAGAAGTGATAGGCCCCTGGGTTGTGGGCTTGGACCTCTTGTCAATCGAACCTCGGAAAGTGGCAGCATAAGAGGCATAGAACTCCCACACAATCTCCTCGCTATAAGTCCTAGGGTATCGAGCCATCCAGTTGCACTTATGAAACTGAAAAAGCTGGTGGATATCAAGAATAGTGTGTAAGCTCTTCCTGAGGACTCTGCGCTATGCAGTAATAAGCCGGGCCATCTTCTCTTTCTTATTCAGCATTCTGGCATCTCGATAGATTTTCCGTTGCACTTCAACACACCATTTGATTGGCTACCCAGCCACCGGATTAGGTTCAAAGCTTCGTGGCACCGAGACTTCTCCCGAACTGGTGGCCTCATCAGATGAGATAACTTTGTCATGTGATCCTGAGTTTGAGGCGGGTCCAGAACCGGAGCCGAAAGCATAGGTGGGCTTAGAGCCAGAAGTAGAGGTGCACTTTGAGCCGAAAGCAGAACCAACCTCAAAACCGGAAGCAGAACCAGCCTCAGAATCGGAGGCAGAACCAGCCGGTGACCCGATCAGTATGTTCTCCTCATTAGACTGGGAGATAGTTACTACGTCGGTGACCACCTACCGGGACGTATTCCGGTAGCCCGATGTGCAGTAATGGATGTCCTCATGGCCGGTGGAACATATGCTGGGTCTTTTTCTGCGTTTGTGTCTTCATCAATCAGCCCAAAAGTAGGTTGCACGAATTTTGATTTGCCCCTTTTGGAGTAGGTTACTTGCTTCTTAGGTGCTATGATACCTGTAGATGTCTAATTAGTACCATAATAAACTCATGACACACTCAAACATATATTTAAAACTAAGAACGAACAAAAATGAAAAACAGAAAAAAATTTAGACAATGGCTACAGTGGTCATCTACTATGGGGACCTATTGTCCGTAGACTGATATACTGTCTGTTGAACCTTTCCGTCAATCAGAGTACCAACAATATTGGTCGCAGATGGAAACCACAGACGTACAACACGGTCCAAAAATTGATCTATGGACCGTAGTCCACCTCCGTGTTTTCACACTTGGTGAAATTTTCAAGTGCATCCATCCACGAACCTGATCTACGATTCGTAGATTGAAGTACAGTCCGTAGACAGGGTCTCGTGGACGTGATCTGTACCAGGTTTCAGACATTCTTTATTTTCAAGCCCACATATTTGACCATTTTCAACAGTATCCTAGTCTAACCATGCATTTCAACATTTAATCAAGCTAGTTCATCATTCCAAGGGTTCCAAATACTCAATTTGAGAATTATTTCATACAAGATTTGGTACCCTAAGTCGAAAATTATTTATAGACTAGCATTTAGACAGGTTTAGCACACTATCAAGGCAACACAATCAAATTTTATCATCCCAAGCGTTTTTGTACTTAAATTTTTGCATGCAATTACATACACTTAATTACCCAAGGTCAAGACTCGACTCCCCACTTTTTATAGTCAATCTATGAATCGAAATTCAAAGTGAGGGAAAAGTCTATTACCTTAGAAGCAACGAGTAGTGGGGTTATTGCATGATGACACTAAGCTTTGCAAGACCATACTAATCGCCTAGTTGCACCGAACCCGAACAACGAAGTTTTGAAAAAGACAGTTGAGAGAGATTGGGGAATTTCTGGGATGAGTGGAGGTTGGAGAGCAAAGGAAAATTAGGTTTTAAGGGGAGAGGAAAGGGAAGGTTTAATGGGGAGTTATGGAGTTATTTAAGGAATTAGGAAGTTCAGAAACGGTTTGGTGGTAAATGGAGGGAAGTGGGAATGGTTTAAAATTTGGGGATTTTAAATAGGATTGGTCCTGCTTGGGTAAGGCAGCATTTAGGGTTTTGGACCCACGAGAGCCCGTCTACGGTCCGTGGGTCGATATACGGTCCTTAGATGGGGACCGTAGATCAAACTTCCAAATAAATATTCAGAAACCTTACCTGGAATCTACAGACACTATTGACGTTCCATGGAATTAAACCACGGACCGTTGATGGGGTCCGTAGACCGCTACACCAGACCTTTTTCTGCAGATTCTGCTTATCACCACTGCATATGTAGCAACCATTAGCACTTTCTTTTTATATTTTCTGGAAACTTTTTTCAGACACGGACCCTATGCTATGCCTAGCCAACACTAAAACAAAAGTAAAACAACTATCTAAATGAGTACAGAGAAGTAACTAAACAAAGAAAACTACTAAATGGAAAACAAAAATCTATTGTTGGCTAGATATTACATCTTGGGTTTACTCCCAAACAACGCTTGATTTAACGTCGTGGCATGACGTAGGTCTCTTGATTCCTCGGACTCCTCAAGATGATAGGCCTCAAGAACTTCTTACACACTTTATGCGTTTCTCCGATAGATCTTGATTTTTTGTCTGTTAACCATGAACCTTGTTCCTTCACTGTTCTCAAGCTCAACCGCTCCACGAGGAAGAACTTTTGTAACCAAAAATGACTCGGTTCTTTTGAATTTGAGTTTGCCCGGAAACAAGTGCGACCTAGAGTTGAATAGAAGCACAAGATCACCCACAACAAATTCTCGCTTTTCAATTCTTTGATCATGATACCACTTCATCTTCTCTTTGTACAAGGCTGAACCTTCATAAGTTTTTAGGCGAAACTCATCAAGCATTTCAAGTCATTCATTCTTTGATTAGATGCGGCACCTCAATCCAAATTTAGCTTCTTCATCGCCCACAAAGCCTAATCTCTAGCTCTACCGGTAAATGGCAAGATTTCCCATATACAAGTTGGTAAGGAGACATACCTATCGGAGTCTTATATGCAATGGGATAGGACTATAGAGCATCATCAAGCTTACCTGACCAATCCATTCTAATAGCATTCACAGTCTTTGCCAAAATCTGTTTTATCTCTTTGTTGGACTCTTCAACTTTCCCACTAGTTTACGGATGGTAAGGAGTGGGTACATTGTGGCGGACACCATATTTCTCAAGTAGCGCCTTGAAAAACTTATTACAAAAGTGGGAACGTCTATCACTGATAATCGCCCTTGGTGTCCCAAATCTGGAGAAGATATTCTTTTTCAAGAATGCGGTGATACGTTTACCTTCACTATTGGGGAGTGCCATTGCTTCCACCCACTTCGATACATAATCAACTACATAAGAATAAACTTCATCCCATGTGAACTCACAAGTGGACCCATAAAATCAATGCCCCATACATCAAACAACTCTATCACCAATATAGGATTCATAGGAAGCTCTTGCCTCTTTGAAATCCTTCCTTCTCTTTGGCGATGATCACAAGACTTGGCGAAATCATGAGCATCTTGGTGGATGGTAGGCCAGTAGTACCCACACTGCAAAATCTTATGCGCTGTCTGAATACCACTATGATGCCCACCAACAGGCGATGAATCGAATGCTTCAAGTACACTCAACATCTCAATCTGGGGCACACATCGGCGAATAATCCCATCAGCACAACTACGATACAAGTCAGGGTCATCCAAAAAGAATTTCTTCACATCATGCATAAACTTTTTCATTTGATGAAAAGACAAGTCTGGGGGAACCAAAACGCTTACCAAATAATTAGCAAAGTCTGCGAAACAAGGAATCAGATCATGAGCAGCAGCCAATACATGTTCATCTGGAAAACTATCATTAATTTCAGCACTATCACCAAGCTTCAGCATAGCCTCTTCCTCTCATCTGGACAAGTGATCAGCAACTTGATTTTCAGTCCCCTTTCTATCTTTTACCACGAAATCAAACTCTTGCAGCAACAATACCCATTTCATCAACCTCAGTTTTGCATCCTTCTTCGCCATCATATACCTCAATGCAGAATGGTCAATATGCACTATGACCTTAGTACTAAGCAGGTAGGATCGAAATTTTTCGAATGCGAAAACCACCGCAAGAAGCTCTTGTTCAGTCACAGTATAATTCTTTTGACATTTAGTTCTTTGCTAGCATAGTAAATAGGATGGATGATTTTCTCTCGCCTTTATCCCAATACCACAACAAGCGCCACTCCACTCGCATCACGCATTACCTCAAATGGTTGTCCCCAATCCGGTGAAATAATGATACGTGCAGGAACTAGCTTTTCCTTCAACTATCCAAATGCTCTTAGACAAGCATCATCAAAATAGAACTTACACTCCTTCTCCAGCATTTTGCACAGAGGATGTGCAATTTTGGAGAAATCTTTGATGAACCTCCTATAAAAACCTGCATGCCCAAGAAAACTCCTAACACCTTTTACAGAGATAGGTGGATGAAGTTTTTCTATTACCTCAACTTTCACTATATCTACCTCAATGCCCTTCTCAGAAATCCGATGAGCTAGAACTATCCCTTATTTCACCATAAAGTGGCACTTCTCCCAATTTAGCACCAGATTGCAATCTTCACACCTTGTAAGCACCTTAGCCAAATGATTTAGACATCGATCAAAAGAGTCACCTACCACAGAGAAATCATCCATAAATACCTCAACAGTGTCCTCCACCGTATCAGAGAATATTGAAATGATACAACGCTGGAAGGTCGCTGGAGCATTGCACAATCGAAAGGGCATCTGTTTTAAGGCGAAAGTCCCATAAGGGCAAGTGAAGGTGGTCCTCTCTTGGTCCCTCGGAGCTATAGAAATCTGATTGTTGCCCAAATAAACATCAAGAAAACAATACCAACCCTTACCAGCAACTGTATCCAACATCTGATCCATGAATGGCATAGGGAAATGGTCCTTTTCTATCCAAGCATTTAGCTTCCGGTAGTCCACGTAGAATTTCCATCGAGTCACGGGGCACATCAGAACAGGCTCGTTTCTCTCATTAGGAACCAAAGTAATCCCAACTTTCTTGGGCATACATTGAATAGGATATACCCAACTACTATCTGCAATGGGATACATAACTCCAGCATCCAACCACTTGATGATCTCCTTTTTAACTACCTCTTGCATAGGTGGATTTAATATTCTTTGGTGCTCAATACTAGGTTTGCGATCTTACATGAGTTGGATTTTGCGGGAACAAATACCGGGAGGAATCTTAATAATATCCGCAATAGTCCACCCATTAGTTCGCTTGAACCTCTTTAATACAGTCACCAAGCACTCTACTTGTCTCGCATTTAAATCTGCCATAATGATGACCGACAAAGTATTATCTCTACCCAATAATACAAACCTCAAATGCGGTGGTAGAGCCTTGAAATCCAATTTTGGTGCCTCCACAATAGATGGTCTTGCGGTTGGATACTCACGATTCTTCATGTCTAACTTATACTTCTTTTGTTTTGACTGATATTCGCACCTATCGAGTGCAGCCACCAACTCATCGTACTCTTCAATTCCATCACTATAGAAATTCATCATAACTGCTTCTAGTGCCTCAGCACCGAGTCACTCCTCAATTTGCAGTTCTATTCCACTCTCAACTGTGTAAGTTATAGCAGATACCATTTGGAGCTCACCACTCTTCTTAATGGACCTACAAATATTAAAAGTTGCTTCTTCATTATTCAGTCTGAACGTCATCTGCCCATTCTCCATATCAACCAACGCACGCCCTGTGGCAAGGAATGGTCTCCCAAAGATGATGGGAACCTCAACATCAACCTCACAGTCAAGAATCACAAAATCCACCGGAAAGATGAAGGACTCCACTTTCACTAGCACATCATGGAGTACACCAATGGGTATTTTCATGATTCAATCGTCCATAAGTAACCGCATCGTAGTAGGATTTGGATCCCCTGGACCAAACTTGTTTTTAATAGACAATAGCATGAGGTTGATGCTAGCACCACGATCACACAATGGAATCGTGAAAGCACTAGGATCTTCTTTCTTCTACACAAGACACCTTGTAGCAATAACGTTACAATGTTGCAATCGATCATCATATTCAAAACTCACAGACCTTTTCTTTGTCACCATATCTTTCATAAACTTCGCATACCCAGGCATTTGCTCCAAGGCTCCTATCAACGGAACATTGATGGAAAGTTGCTTCAACATATTAATAAACCTGCGATATTTACCATCTTCAGTCTTTTTCACTAACTTCTGTGGAAAAAGTGGTGGAGGTGTAGGTATGGGGGCCATTTTCTGAGTTATCTCCGCTTCTGTTTCTATCGCATTCTCAGACTCTTCTCTAACCTCTATCACATCATCTTCTTTTCTAATCTCAACATCCACCACAGATGGCATAGGTGGATCAATGGTTTGCTTACCCCCTCGAGTAGTAACTGTCATACAATGACCATCATTCTTTGGATTCTGGATGGTGTTGGTAGGAAGAGTGTCAGGTTGACATGGGTTCACTGTAGTAGAAAACTGAGTCATCTCCGCTTCTTTCTCTATCGCATTCTCAGACTCTTATCTAACCTCTATCACATCATATTCTTCTCTAATCTCAACATCTACCACATATGACATAGGTGGATCAATTGTTTGCTTACCCCTCGAGTAGTAACTGTCATACAATAACCATCACTCTTTGGATTCTTGATGGTGTTGCTAGGAAGAGTGCCCGGTTAACGTGGGTTCACTGTAGTAGACAACTAAGTCATCTGCTGCTGTAGATGCTTTATTGACACTGCATAGACATCAAATTTTTTACCAATAATAGACAAGCCGTTTCTCATCTCCTTCACATTCTTATCAGTTGCATCAAACCTTCTTATCATCTTCTGCATCATATCTTTAATACGCGCCATATTTCCTCCAGCTTCCCTAGTACTAGATTCCAAATTTTGAAAGGGAACATAAGGTCCAACCAGATCGTTTCGGTTTCCATAGTTGTTACGGTTGTAGTTGTTGTCGCGATTGAAGTTCCTATCCTAGACATATTGACCCTCTTGGTTGTAATTTCCATAGTTCTGACCTTGGTTTCCTTAACCCTGGTGCTAATTTTCCATGTTTGATCCTTGGGCATTTGGTCGGAAATCCCCCATCTTATCATTAACCGCATAAGCATCCTCTTCATAGTAACACTCTTCAACAGGTGGTGGATTTCTAGTCAAGTAGTTCACAACATTTACATTTTCCGCACCTCCGCTCACATTCTTCAATACCAACCTCAACTCGGTCCTCATCTGAGCCATGTCCCCACGAATCTCATCTGTAGACTAGTTGTTTGTAGCATGAACGACAAATGTATTTCTCCCAGTATCTGACCTCCTAGTGCTCCATTCTTTATTGTTGCGAGAGACCTTCTCCAGTTTTTCTGCAATCTGTGGATATGTGCACTCACTGTATGAACCTCCAGCAATAGTATCAAGCACTGCTTTATTGTTGTCATCCTGACCTCGATAAAAATATTCCTTCAGCGACTCATCATCAATATGGTGATTCGAAACACTTCTGATGAACGCACTGAATCTGTCCTAAGAGCTACTCACAGACTCTTCAGGTAATGCCACAAAATTGTTGACCTTATCTTTGTGATTGAGCTTCTTGGATACTGGACAATACCTTGTTATGAACACATCCTTCAGTTGGTTCCATGTATAGATTCAGTTATAAGGAAGCTCAATGAACCGTACAATAGCATCGCCTGTCAGTGATATAGGGAACACTCGCAATCCGATGACATCCATATCTAAGTCTGGTCGACCTACACAACTCTGGCAAACCACCCTTAGCTTGGCTATGTGAGCATGTGGATCCTCCAATGGCAACCCCGAGAACAAGCCCCTCACTAGAAGCATCTACATCAAGCTATTGGTCACTACAAATGTGTGCCCCGGGGGTGAAGGGGTAGGAAAAGAGGTCCATCAGAGTCAGCAATATTGGCGTTTCCCCTATAGTTGTCATACAGTTATAGGCATGGTGTACCATGCACCCTCACTGCATCTCCCAATTGATTTTAAGCTAAAACCTGGTTGTTTCCACCAACTACTCTCGGTGGTTGTAACTCAACTTCATCACCTAGATTGCCTCCGATAGGATTAAACTTTAACTCCTTGATTGTTCATTCTTCGCAAAGTTCGGTTCAGCTCTGGATCGTAAGGAGTAAGTGGTTCAACCTGGCTCTGTGTACTTGGCATACAATAGAGTCAGAACCTGAGAGAGACAAAAACAAAAACAAAAGGTAAAATTAGGAAATATTTTACTAAAGTTCAATAATGTAGTTAAAATAAATCTAAAAGCCAATTTCCCAGGCAGTGGCGCCAAAATTTGATACGCTCAAATTTCACCTCCCTAAAGAAGCATAAGCGATTATTATCAAGTAAAGAATCCAACTTCTAGGTTGGGGTCGATCCCACGAGGAAAATGGTTTAGACTTAACTTTAACCAACAATTATATTCATTTAGTTAAATTACTTCCAGAAACAAGTAATTAAAGGGGGGAATTTGTGAAACAAATTGTAAGAACTAAGTAAGTAATCAGTAAACAAAAGTCAATGTCGGTTGTTAGCAAGATGATAGAATTAACTAGGTATACGTGTTCCCCATAAGCTCATAACGCAGTAATCCTATTAATAGCAATCATTTCCTAGTGTACTACATGCAAAGTGATAAGTTAGGTATCTCTAAATCCTTGGTCCAGCATCTAGAGAATTTCACACAGAACCTTGGTCCTACTACGTGTGTATAATTTACTAACCCTTACCTTTACCTCATATTAGATATCACATCGATGTTTGGCTTAGTGATTACTTCGCACCAATCGACGCTAGACTATTATATAGTATCACACTAAATCTATACTAATAATTCTTTTCTTGTTCATTACCTCCTTGGTCTGGCAAGTAGCAACAAGGCGAGTTCTAACGTTGTGCACTGTTAAAAAGACTTTTAAACGAAAGAATTATCAACGCATGCAAAATACTATTCAAGAATTGCTTATTTACTATTCAGACTTTGTTAATCACTCATGGTTCCCACAACCCTAGTTGTGGAGTTTAGTTACCCATAATCATATGAACATAATTCATTGTTTTACATGAAAGAATTATGAACTTACGTAATTGAGAATAACAAACCTAGAATTTCAACTTGAATTTCAATACCAAAATTTTCAAAACCAACTTAGGAAATCAAGAATTGCTAGGTTTGCAACTATAAAATCCCAAGTCACAAAATACAACTAAAATAATAAAATCTAACGCCCAAAAATGAGGTTTACATACCCTATTTATAGAAAACAAGTTCTAAATTAGAAGGGAAACAAACTAAGGAAAGTTTGTTCAGGCATGCATCTTTATTTCACGAGACTGACTCACGGACCGTCAATGGATCTACGGTTCGTGAGTCCCTTCTGTCAGCCAGGACTTGGGTAAATATTTCAGCTTCCAAAAATCAGCTTCACTGAAGCAAACGACGGAACTCCAGTACGAACCATAGATCGATCTAAAGTCCGTCAATCCCTCACTGTAGCTCCACACTTAAAATCTTCAAAAATCAGGTACTGGAGCCCTCGCAGTATCATTTTACGGATCAACAGTACGGTCCGTAGATCAATCTACGAACCGTCAATGGCCGTCGTGGTTCCACACTTGGTCAGATTTCCCTGATTTGCCTTCCATGCCTTGCCTGCTGATCTATGTGCACCATCTACGGAGTGTTAATGGATCTACGGTCCGTAGATTACCTATATATATGCCCTTTTCTGCATTTCTTTCAACTATCTCTTTACTTCTGCTCCTAAAGATCTTTCCTACAAAACATGATAAAAACACATAAAAACCAATACAAAAAGGCCCTAGACACACACAACTCTTAAGTGAAATGTATTACAAATACTATAAACTCACGGTATATTAATAAGCTCATTTACTCACATTGTAGGTGATGTGGGTGAAGACCTTCCACAATAGTACCATTTACAATTCAACATGCACAATGGCTTCCTTCCTAAAGCCTTAATACTAATAGTTCATTCCTTTTAGCCTTTACCTTTAAAGCCCTAGGAATCATTTAATATTATGAGCATTACTCTCAATCAATACGTCACATGGTCATCATGTAAACCTAACACTCAAGGTAGACAAACCACATGTTTCATTCCTACTCAATTATAGTCATATAGTATCAAGTAAACTAAATCTCAATACCACTCAACCACGCTTCATCATGTCAGACCTAATCAAGTTCATTCATGTCTACAAGATTCACTCATAAGAAGTTCATGTTTAGCTGATCTAATCTAAAGCAATTCATCAAGAAGTTCATCAATTTTAGAAGGTCACATCTAAACCTTCAATTTGCCTATTTTATGACATAACCCTAGGCTACATCAATTTCACCCTACAATGTTAGGTTAATCAAGAATACATGTACATTTACACTAATATCAAGTAATTACATCATAATCGACCCACATTCAATCAATTGAATCAACTTCCAACAACATTCATAATGTAGAGAAGCGTTGTCTAACCCCTCAAAATGAAGTAGGATAAAGTAAAGACTCGCATGGATTTTATGAATTAATAACTTGTTAAAATAATGAAGAATAGCCTTTTTAGTCAGTTTTAAAGAGTTTGAAAGTCAAACGTCAAGGGACGACCAAAATGTTCAAAAACTAGTCTTTTACGTGTTGGTGTGTTCTAGTATGTTCTTCATGTTTTTATGAGTTGTTTGCAGTCTAAAATCAGTGGAGGTGACCCTAGTGTCTTAATAAATATTTTTAGGGTCAAAACGTTCTGTTACAACTCCCCGGGACCACCCTAAGGGTCCCCGAGGAGGACCCCCACCCTTGGCCAAACAAGCTGCCAAGGCAGCTTGAAGTTGTTCATGGAGGGAGTGGCTCCACGTCGCGGACCTTCTCTACCAATGGCCAAAAAGTGGCTCTGCGTCACGGAGACACTGCGGACTCTACTGTCTCAAAATTTAATTTCCAGAACTTGTGGGAACACCCCCGCGTCAAGGACTTGTTTCCCGACGAAATCTGTGAAAATAAAACTCAAGTTTGACTTGTTTAAAATGTCTAACTAAGTGAGGGGTAGTTTGGGTACTTTGGGGAATTATTATAAACGGTTATTCTACCTATTTTAGGGTATTTTAAGTTGGCTAAAATCCCAAAACCTAAAATTAGACCTCATTATCCAAATTGAACCTTCTCTCTCAAATAAATTCTGTTTCTAGAACTCCATGGAAGACATTGATGAAGCTTCAAGCTAGGGGATGGGTTCCTACTGATTTCTTCTTCAAATTCCTAAGGACGTTAATCACAAAGGTATGGGGATTTTATCTTTGATTCTTCTTTCAATCAAAGAGCCAAATCGAAGTGATTTCAATGTTTTTCAAAACACTAAAAAACCCAATTTAAATTATAAGCTTGGGTTCTTGCATGAATGTATTTCAAATGAAGATTTATGTTAATATTGATGGTTTTAAGATCAAAAAGTCCATGAACCCTTGCATATATTGAAATACAAATTTTTGGGTCTAAAGTGGGTCTATTGATTATGAGCTAACAATGTGATATTAATGTGTAGATTGTTATGGACTATTGATTTATATATTGTTCTATATTTGATTATGAGGAATTGATGGTCAATTGTGTTATATTGGATGTTGGCCTTGAATGGGCATTTGTGACCTAAGGTTTATGATGATGATCAAGTTGTGAATAGATTATTGATTCTGGTATTATATATAGATATGTTGTAGATGTTAGAATTGTGAGGTTTGATCCCTTTGAAAGTTGGGAGGTGTTTACTTTATAAGCATGTTGTGATCATGGCCTTCTAGGCAAAGTTGGATGATTGTTGTTTTGAGTAATGTTGATTGTGTGAAGGTAATGTGATATGATGTGAATTTGTGTATGGTCTAAGAGTATGAAAGGTGACCTTGTGTAGAGTCTTTATGTGTTATACTTGGTTGTTGTCTTCTTTGAATGACTTATAATGAAGGTGAGGCTAGGATAGACTATGTTTACCTACTCTCACACCTAGTGAAGAATGAATGAATGAATGAATGGAAGAATGTGAGAATGAATGAAAAGAATGGGAGTTAATTATAATGAATGAAAGTTGGGTCTATTGTAAGGATAGTCACATAAAGTACTCCTTTGAATGAATGGGGTTCCTAGATGAAAGGTTTTCTCATCTTTGAATCCAAGAGCTTCCTTAATGAATGAATGTGGGTTAGGATGAGTACTCCCTTAGTGATTTGAGATGAGAGTACTTAGTAGCAATCCTTATCCCTGAATGAATGAATGTTGGGCTAGGATGGGTACTCATTCGTGAGTTGAGATAAGAGTACTTAGTAGCAATCCTTATCCCTAAATGAATGAATGTTGGGCTAGGATGGGTACTCCTTCGTGCGTTGAGATGAGAGTATTTAGTAGCAATCCTTATCGCTAAATGAATGAATGTTTGGCTAGGATGGGTACTTTTTCGTGAGTTGAGATTACATTACTTAGTTGCAATCCTTACCCCTAAATAAACGAATGAAAGAAATGTCCAACTTCGTGGGGGAGTAACGTCTAGCACCGAGAGGATATGAAAATGGGTGGATACTCCTTCGTTAGTTGAGATGAGAGTATTTAGTAGCAACCCTTAAGATGGGTGCTCCTTCGTGAGTTGAGATGAGAGTGCTGAGAAGCAATCCTTCTATCCCTTAACTATGTGCCCACATCGGACTAGCTAGTGGTCTCTACTACGTAAAGGCTAAAAGAATGACCCTACCTTAGGCAAGTGGGGATCCCTCATCCGGTAAGGGTTACTACCGGGATTCCATGTCAAGCTCCATGGTCTATGTCGGTTAAGGCTCTTCCCCACATTAATGAATGAATGAACTAGGGTCTCTTAAGGGTGTACTACTTAGGATAGGTAGTGGAATGGGACATCATCTAGACATTGCACAAGTAGACATTTAAGGGAGATCTTGGTGTGTCTTAGCAAAGATAATGAATGAATGAGTCTTATTAGGCTAATAAATGAAAGTGTTGGTATTTGAGCATGCTAATGTGAAGGTGAGTAATAATGAATTGAATGTAAGTACTTATGTTGAATTGAATGTATGTGATGATCTTATGTCATTAGTGAATGAAGTTGTCTAAATACATTAAGTTGAATTAACGATCTATGTTGAGATGTGAATGGAGCTTATCATGTGTAGCCTTAAGGATCACTTGGGTGTTGTATGGAGAGGTAGTATGGGTTGCCTCACCATGTCTTACTTAGATGAGTCTTGGGATGACATTTGATGAGTGTTCTAGCTTTATGAACTGACTTGTTGGCTTATGTTCTTATGTGCTTATATGTCTTATGTGATTAATTGGTGAAGGTTGAGGTATGCATGGTAAGTGCACTTTGTGTGACCTTAAGGTGGTGCCTTAGTGTGGTTGATGGTATCGGACGTTACCCATACATTGCACAAAGGTATTGCTTAAGGGTTACTTAAGGTGGAGGTCCAAGGCAAGAAGGTAAAGGTAAATGGGTTATGTATGTTTATGATGTATTGTGAAACATATGACTTTGTATTGTTGGTTGGGATTTGTAAGGTGCCAACTATGTTGATGTTCATGAGATTTTATCACAATGGCATGAAAGCATAACTTCTAAAGAAATATCCTTTTTAGCATGTTTTGCCTATCCTCATACTTAGTACGTGTGTTGTACTAACCCCTTTCTTCTATTTTACTACAAGTGTAGGTTGTGGTAACTAGGAGGGGATTGTGCCTTGGAGTTGCTTGGATTGCTTCACTCTTCCAAGTCTTTGGTATGGCCTTAAGATTCGAGGACTATGTTTAGAAGTTTCTTAGTCATTGTAATAGACACGTAAGTTTCATTTCATTTGTAAAGGGTCGTGTCCCTTTGTACATTAAGTTCTTGTCTAAGATTGGCTAAAGAGACTTAGTAGTTCCACTTGCATATTGATGTTTTCAAATGTTGATGACTCTTGAAGGCTTATGGTTTTATTGAACAAATGTTTTAAATTCTTACTGTAATGACCCGAGAGCACCCCCTAGTCGTTACCGGCGTATTCGACCTCTCGGAGGTCTTATACAAGCCCTTAGTATTCGTCATAGCATTTATCATAGAAAAATAGCGGAAAATTTAAAACTTTTTTATAAGATAACACAAGACTTAAACAGTCACCTCATTTAAACCTTTAATACAAAATCGAAGTACTACGTCTCAAGGTAGCTGTATTAAAACACGACTACAACACAAGAGGGACATAGCCCTTACAATACAAAATAACTACTATATAGTACATAGAACTTAAGGAAACTCTTTAACATAAAGGTCCTTGAATCTTTAAGGACACACCCGAACTTGGGAATAGTAAGCCAAGCTCATCACTTCTAGGAAAGGCCCATTAGCCACCACCACCTACACTTGGCGGAAAAAGATGAAGAAGAATGGTGTTAGTAAAAGAATCCACTAAGTATGATAACCATGCAAAATCATGCTTTTAAAAGGGACATTTAGTTGGAAACCATGCATCATGCCTTTTTAGAGAAACTTCAAGAACATTTAGTACAATAGGCACAATATAAACCACATACATCATCATACACATGGAAAGCATTAATAATTACACATAGAACCACTTATAACATTTTAGTAACATTCAATACATACAATACATTACCTTCCTCTTTATCTTAACTCCTTTCCTCAAGCAACCCTTAGGGAATACTTGGTGCAATGTATCACCTTAAGGTTAACAAGGGTGAACTTACATATAGCCTTCATCAATCCAACCACATAAATTCATAGAGTCATAAGCACACCATAAGACATAGTATTCACATAGGAACCATCACCTAAGACAACCCCCAAGTCACACTAGTGCAATTTGCTAGTAACATCCTATAATACTACTCACACCAAGGGTTCCTAAGAAGCCACTAAAGACTAGGCACATCATATTCAAAAAGTCATAACAACTTCATTTAACATTAGACATAAGACCAACATACTTAATAACATCATATAAGGACTCATTCCTTTAATATATCATTAGTCATAACCCATTTAATTCATATCATAGTTAAACCACCCTCACAACCCCTTCACAAGCTCACTTGTGCAATGTACACATGGAGTCCCATACCCCCATATATAATAAGTAAACCCATTAAGAAGACATAACTGTAATTCACATGCATAATCATACTTCATATCTTGACATAAATGAAATCAACCTTAACATGCTTTCATATTAACATACATAGAGCATAGTCTTCATTACATAAAAAGCCTAATCATAACCTCCCTTAGAGTCCAGTTGTGCAATCCATACGTAGGATCCATAGTCCTACCTACACTAAGTAACTCTTCAAGAAACCATGACTAGAGTTCATATTCTTATCTTAGTTTATTTCTTAACTTTTGGGAGACATTGCCGTAACCGACATAGACCATGTGAGCTACATGGAATTCGGTGTTCTACTCCCACACCGAAAAGAGAGGGTACTACTTTCCCAAGTAGGACCTACATACATAATAGCTATCTAGTGGATCCACTAAGCTAATACCTACAGGGGCTCGTAGTTATGGAACAAGGAGATTGCTACTAGAAACCTTGACTTAATAAGCGTGGATGTTTCCATCTTATGAGACAACATCTATGTTGGGAACCCGGACTTGCTAAACATGAAGGTTCTCTTGTGGGAAGCCGGACTTGATAAAAGTAAAACCCCCACTCTCATTTTTAATGTTCACTCGGTGCCAAGCTCCAACTCCCTTTTTAAACATCTTTAAGCCTTTATTTAACATTAGTTCATAAAATAGGCTTTAGGGACTTAATCCCTCATATCATATAGCTCAACGGTTTCTAAGATGAGAATGATCTTTCATTATAGAACCTAAATTATGTGAGAATGACCTTTCACATAGTCATACCATATTGATAACATAGTCTAGTTTAGAGTACAATTGAGGAAACCTTTCAAGAGACCCACTTTCACTAGGTTATCATAAACCTTATTCATTCATTCATGTGTGTGTACATATGTAAGAAAGCCTTTCACATAAACACCTTTTATACAACACATATTCATACATTGCTAATCATACAATTTGCATGCATAATAAGATGTAATGGTGCATATAAAAGTTAACCTTTCTATAGACACCATAACACATCATATTCATAGCTATACATGTAGAGTGTGTGTGCGCATATTGGTCCTCATAGTGATATAATAGCAACAACATTGATATTGAGTGCACTTCCTCTCAAGGGATCACAACACATTTACACTGTCCCCAAATCATGAGCTATTCACATATAAAGCCTTTAGGGATTGTAGACCACACACCCACACTTCATCATAGGAGACAAGGACAGATTCAACATTAAATAGGTACTCCTAACATGTATATGATCACACATTCATATAGGGGTAATATAGGTAGGGGTCCTTCCACAATAGTACTTAACATAATCAATTAGGTGGACCACACCTTATCCCTAACATTATCATTCACATTATACTCCTCATCATCAACACACTCTAAACATCATGCTAGCATTGAGGATTTCATGCATAACATTCATAGCACAACTTCATAAACATATGCATCATAGTCATCAATTCACTTCACATCTATTGCCTTCAAGGCCATGATCTCAACATGCATAGATAGTCAAGAAGTAAACACCGCCACCATAAGTGGACCAAACCACACAACATTAATTCTCATACTATAGACTAGAAGTTAGGTCAACTTACCAATTCTCCAAGCCATGATCACCATGGATCAATCCTCAACAATTCATAATAAATTGACATAGATAGCAATAGGAATCAACAATGTAATTCAATAACATAAGCATAATCTAAGTACAATTCTATAAACAAAGGGATTAATCCATAACTTTACCCATAAGGCCATATTTCTCAACTCATCAATATACCAACAATTCAACATGAAAAAGTATAGATAATCATAGGGAACATCAATACAATATACTCTAAATATAATTTCACCAATAGAGATCATATTCACGAGGACCCACATCATAGGCCAATTTTCGAGAATTTGAGGATCATGGGTTCTTCAAGAATTCCTTTGAAAATTATCTTAAAAACCTTAATTCCACATTAATTCATCAATAGAATGATTTAGAAAATCGTTTGATAAAAGTCCCATGTTTAGATAGAAAATTGGGAATTTTGGTCTTCGAATCAGTTTCGAAAATCTTTGATAGAACTCCTTGAATGAGAGGTTATTCAAGAACCAAGAGCTACCATACCTTAATTATTGAAGACCCATGAAATTGAAGAAGAAATCAATTGAAAACCCATCTTCTAGCTTGACCTTCATCAAGGTCTTCAATGGGGTTTTTGAGAGAATCTATTTTGAGAGAGAATGGTCAATTTGAAGAATGGGGTCTAATTCTATGTTTTGGGGTTTTAACCAATTTAAATATCCTAAAATAGGTAGAGTAACTGTTTATAAAAAATCCCTAAAGTACCCAAACCACCCCTCACTTAGTCGGACCTTTTAAACAAGTCAAACCTGAGTTTTATTTTCGCAGATTTCGTCGGGGAACCAGTCCGCGATGCGGAGGTGTTCCCTCAAGTTTCTGGAAATTAAATTTCGAGAAAGTAGAGTTTGTAACATGTCCGCGTCGCGAACTAACTTTTTGCTCCTTGGAGGAGCTAGTCTGCGACGTGGAGCTATTCTCTCCAAGTGCAATTTGCAAGCTGCCATGGTAGCTTGCTTGGCCAAGGTTTGGGTCCTCCTCGGGGACCCTTAGGGTGGTCCCGGGGAGTTGTACTCGGACGTTTTGACCCTAAAAATATTTATTAAGACACTAGGGTTACGTCCACTGATTTTAGACTCCAAACAACACATAAAAACATGAACAACATACTAGAACACACCAACACACAAAAGACTAGTTTCTGAACGTCTTGGTCGACCCTTGATGTTTGACTTCCAAACTCTTTTAAACTGACTAAAAAGGTTATTCTTCATTATTTTAACAAGTTATTAATGCAAAAACCCATGTGAGGCTCTACTTTATTCTACTTCATTTTGAGGGTCGTTACAATATCCCCCACTTAGGAACATTCCTCCTCGAATGACACTTAAAACATTTTTGAGGACTCAATGACCCAACTACCAACTCACAATACACAACATACAACATCAACATAAGAGCACACATCAAGGAGGAACATCAACTCCACATAAAAGGCTCAAAATAACTTTGTGCAATTCAAGAAAGTAGCAACACATCTACCAACCCCTTATGCATCAACTTTATCAATTTCCATTTCATTGGAGGAACTTCCTTCTCTAAATCATCATTCTTATTTCAAACACCAAAGAAACACAACATGCAACTATCTCATTAAAGAACGTTATGCGAGTTTATCATAAGAAATCATTTAAGCATGCACTTCAAATCAACCCATGCAACACAAGCAAGTAGAAACTTTATCCACCGACTCATAATGCATCAACCACATAGGCTTTCTCATGTTCATAAGAGGAACTACCTTCTCCTAATCATGACATGATATTTATTCCTTTTATATCATCATAGGGTCCAATATGCAATGGCTTTCAAATGCACACATTGACATGATCAACATTTCCACTCATGAGCCAATTAAGCAATTCATACTAGTTGCACCATAACATGAGGATTATAGATCATTTACTAGTCTTATCATTTAATCATCATACTATCATGAACATACATGGCATTACCATGTTTAAATATGTTCAAGGAGGGACTACCTTCTCCTAGTCATAACATACACACATGGCATCATAAACTCATAAGCAAGCATTACACAAAGGCCAATTCATTTAAGGAGAAATTCTCAACTTCTAACCTAAGCATGTTCATACTCTCTTCCTCATGAAGTCAAGAGTGCAGTCACCATATAAAGATGCATATTGACATAAGATACTTGAATTTTATTACTAAAATTCCATTTTTATGTAACAAGAATCCTTCAAAACATGCATAACATAGTGTGTTCTAGGACATGCATAACATACGGAGATCATGCAACTCATAATCATATGCAAGACTCCAAAACATGAACAAGCTATTAGGAACTGTTTGGTCTCAAGCTTGAATGAGAACAGAAGGAAAGAATAAGGATATCAACAACCTTACTACTCACCCATCATCCCCCACTTAGGGTAAATCCATCTAAGAGAAAAATAAAGTAACCACGAGAACTATCACTTACCAATTAAGCACAATGTCCCTCTTCTTGGGATCAAGTTATGCAAACTCCTTTAATCATTACCTTTGGTGTAACTTTCTGCTCAACCATGCCTAGGTATTATCTAAACACCCTCTTGAATGACCATACTTAAGATCAACATTACAAGACAACTATCCTCTTTGGAGTTGGTCAACATCTATTCTCTTGTCCTTCCCATGAACTAAGGGGTATATGCAACTCTCCAAGTTAAACATAGAGCAAAACACTATTCCAACTCATAGAACAAAACCCCTTTTTTTCCTCTCTTAGGGCAAGCCTACACAAGGACTCCGATTCACACAAGGACAACCATGAAACATCACTCATAAGAAATAAAAGCAACTTTCAACTGACACTAGTTACCACATTCCTTCAAAAATCCTCAAATTTACACTATGACTTTCTACTATCATTACCCATCACCATAAAGCAACTCATCATCCTAAAAAGGATTTAATTCTTACCATAACGACTCTTATCATATGAGAATTATACCACCGTAAAACATTTTCACTGTAATTCTTCCAACCTCATAGGTCACACATAGCCATGATTGGCATCACTATACGATTTCCAAATCTACCTTCATATATACTCATATAGTTACCACATCATAATAAGCATTAAAACTCACCTTTGCTTCCCTCGATCTTTGAAACATCATCCCTTCCAAGTAATCACATCTAGAAGACCACCGGACAAGGGAAACTAAGAGAGAGAGATCATATGGAGTTAAGCTCTACGTCACAACATAAGAGAAATGAAGAAAGTGAAACTTCTATCATCCTATAGCCTCTCGCTCATAGATGTCTCGCGAATCACACCAATGAACAAGACTCTACTACACGTGGCTCATGAGACGTTGAATCCTAAGACCATTTTTGTAACCTCATGCTCTGATACCAAGTTTGTAACAACTCGAGAATACCCCATAGCAATTACCGACGTATTCCACATCTCGGAGGTCTTATACAGGCCCTTAGCATTCGTCATAGCATTTATCATAGAAAAATAGCAGAAAATTTAAAACTTTTTCATAAGACAACACAAGACTTAAACAGCCACCTCATTTAAACCTTTAATACAAAACCTCTCAAGGTAGCCATCTTAAAACACGACTACAACACAAGAGGGACATAGCCCTTACAATACAAAAGAACTACTATCTAGTACATAGAACTTAAGGAAACTCTTTAACATAAATGTTCTTGAATCTTTAAGGACACACCCGAACTTGGGAATAGTAAGTCAAGCTCATCACTTCAAGGAAAGGCCCTTTAGCCGCCACCACCTACACTTGGTGTAAAAAGATGAAGAAGAATGGTGTTAGTACAAGAATGCACTAAGTATGACAACCATGCAAAAACTTGCTTTTAAAAGGGACGTTTAGTTGAAAACCATGCATCATGCCTTTTTGGAGAAACTTCAAGAACATTTAGTATAATAGGAACAATATAAACCACATATATCATCATACACATGGAAACCATTCATAATTGCACATATAACCACTTACAACATTTTAGGCAAATTCAATGCATACAATACATTACCTTTCTCTTTATCTTAACTCCTTTCCTCAAGCAACCCTTAGGGAATACTTGGTGCAATGTATCACCTTAAGGTTACCAAGGGTGAACGTACATATAGCGTTCATCAATCCAACCACATATTCATAGAGTCATAAGCACACCATAACACATAGTCTTCACATAGGAACCATCACCTAAGACAACCCCAAAGTCACACTAGTGCAATCTGCAAGTAACATCCCATAATACTACTCACACCAAGTGTTCCTAAGAAGCCACCATAGACTAGGCACATCATATTCAACAAGTCATAACATCTTTATTTAACATTAGACATAAGACCAACATACTTCATAACATAATATAAGGAATCATTCCTTTACTACATCATTAGTTATAACCCACTTAATTCATATCATAGGTAAACCACCCTCACAACCCCTTCACAAGCTCACTTGTGCAATGTACACATGTAGTCTCATACCCTCACATATACAAAGAAAACCCATTAAGAAGTCATAAGTGTAATTCACATGCATAATCATACTGCATATCTTGATATAAGTAAAGTCAACCTTAACATGCTTTCATATTAACATACATAGAGCATAGTCTTCATTACATAAATAGCCTAATCATAATCTCCCTTAGAGTCCACTTATGCAATGCATAAGTAGGGTCCATAGTTCTACCTACACTAAGTAACTCTTCAAGAAACCATGACTAGAGTTCGTATTCTTATCTTAGTTTATTTCTTAACTTTCAGGAGACATTACTATAACATATATAGACCATGTGAGCTACATGGAATCCGATATTCTACTCCTGCACCGAAGAGAGAGGGTACTACTTGCCAAGGTAGGACCTACATACAGAATAGCTATCTAGTGGATCAACTAAGCTAAGACCTACGGGGGCACGTAGTTATGGAACAAAGAGATTGCTACTAGAAACCCTGACTTACTAGGCGTGGAGGTTTCCATTTCATGAGACAACATCTATGTTGGAAACCCAGACTTGCTAAACGTGAAGGTTCTCTTGTGGGAAGCCGGACTTGCTAAACGTGAAACTCCACTCTCATTTTTCATGTTCACTCGCTGCTTAGCTCCAACTCCCTTTTTAAACATCTTTAAGCCTTTATTTAACATTAGTTCATAAAATAGGGTTTAGGGACTTAATCCCTCATATCATATATCTCAACAGTTTCTAAGATGAGAATGACCTTTCATCATAGAACCTAAATTATGTAAGAATGACCTTTCACATAGTCAAACCATATTCATAACATAGTCTTGTTTAAAGTACAATTGAGGAAACCTTTCAAGAGACTCACTTTCACTAGATTATCATCAATCTTATTCATTCATTCATGTGTGTGTGTACATATGTTAGAAATCCTTTCACATAAACACCTTTATACAACATATATTCATATCTTGCTAATCATACACTTTGCGTGCATAATAAGATGTAAGGGTGCATATAAGAGTTAACATTTCAATAGACACCATAACACATCATATTCATAGTTATACATGTAGAGTGTGTGTGTGAATATTGGTCCTCATAGTGACATAATAGCAACAACACTGATAATGAGTGCACTTCCCCTCAAGGGATCACAACACTTTCACAATGTCCCCAAATCATGAGCAATTCACATATAAAGCCTTTAAAGATTCTATACCACACACCCACACTTCATCATAGGAGACAAGGACACATTCAACATTGAATAGGTACTCCTAACATGTTTATGATCACACATTCATATAGGGGTCATATAGATAGGGGTCTTTCCACAATAGTACTTAACATAATCAATTAGGTAGACCACACCTTATCCCAAACATTATCATTCACATTATACTTCTTATCATCAACACATTCTAAACATCATGCTAGCATTGAGGATTTCATACATAACCTTCATAGCACAACTTCATAAACATATGCATAATAGTCATCAACTCACTTCACATCTATTGCCTTCAAGGCCATGATCTCAACATGCATACATACACAAGAAGTAAACACTGCCACCATAAGTGGACCAAACCACAAAACATCAATTCTCATACTATACACTAGAAGTTAGGTCAACTTACCAATTCTCCAACCCATGATCACCATTGATCAACCCTCAATAATTCATAATCAATTGACATAGATAGAAATAGGAATAAAAAATGTAATTCAATAACATAAACATAATCTAAGTACAATTCTATAAACAAAGGGATCAACCCATAACTTTACCGATAAGGCCATAATTCTCAACTCATCAATATACCGACAATTCAACATAAAAAAGTATAGATAATCATAGGAAATATCAATATAATATAATCTAAATATAATTTCACCTATAGAGATCATATTCACAAAGACCCACATCGTAGGCCAATTTTTGAGAATTTGGGGATCAAGGGTTCATATTCACCTTAATTCCACATTAATTTATCAATAGAATGATTTAGAAAATTGTTTGACAAATGACCCATGTTTAGATTTAAATTTGGGAATTTTGGTCCTTGAATAACTTTTTAAAATCTTTGATAGAACTCCTTGAATGAGAGATTCTTCAAGAATCAAGAGTTACCATACCTTAATTATTGAAGACCCATGAAATTGAAGAAGAAATCAGTTGAAAAACCATCTTCTAGCTTGAGCTTTATTAAGGTCTTTAATGCGGGTTTTGAGAGAATCTATTTTGAGAGGGAAGGGTCAATTTGACGAATGGGGTCTAATTCTAAGTTTTGGGGTTTTAACCAACTGAAATACCCTAAAATAGGTAGAATAACCATTTATAATAATTCCCCAAATTACCTATACCACCCCTCACTTAGTTGGACCTTTTAAACAAGTCAAACTTGAGTTTTATTTTCACATATTTCGTCTAGGAACCAGTCCGCGACGCGGAGGTGTTCCCTCAAGTTTCTGGAAATTAAATTTTGAAGCAGTAGATTCACGACATGTCCGTGTTGCGAACTAAGTTTTTGCTCCTTGGAGGAGCTAGTCTGTGACGTGGAGCTATTCTCTCCAAGTGCAATTTGCAAGCTGCCATGGTAGCTTGCTTGGCCAAGGTTTGGATCCTCCTCGGGGACCCTTAGGGTGGTCCTGGGGAGTCGTACCCGGTCTTTTTGACCGTAAAAATAGTTATTAAGACACTAGGGTTACCTCCACTGATTTTAGACTCCAAACAACACATAAAACATGAACAACATACTAGAACACAACAACACGCAAATGACTAGTTTCCGAACGTCTTGGTCGTCCCTTGACGTTTGACTTCCAAAATCTTTAAAACTTACTAAAAAGACTATTCTTCATTATTTTAAAAAGTTATTAATGCATAAAACCCATGTGAGGCTCTACTTTATCCTACTTCATTTTGAGGGTTGTTACAGTTAGTGATTTTAATGATAAATGCAAAAAATGAATGCTAAGGCTTGCATAAGATCTCTGAGAGGTCGAATACACATGTAATGGCTAGGGGGTGCTCTCGAGTCATTACAAACTTGGTCTCAGAGCATAAAGTTTTTAAAGATTACCTTTAAGTTTAAAGTCTCGAAAGCCACGTCTAGTTGAGTCTTATTCGTCGGTCTGAGTCACGACACAATCTATGCGCCAGATGCTACAGGACGATAGAAGTTTCACTTCCTTTTATTGTTCTTGATGTTGTACCTTAGATTTGGTCTATAAGTGTCATTTTCCTAATCTGTCTCTTGTGTTTATAGGCTATGAATACGAGGGCTAACCGGAGGAGAGCGGAAGAGAAGATAGATGATGGGGGAGTTCCTCCCCAAGGAGTGCAAGGTGACCAAGCTTCTTTAGGTAGGCAAGAGAATGTAGTTCCGATAGTTCCCCCGGATATAACTAATGGGGAGATTATAGAGGCTTTTCTCTCCCTGGCCCGTGTCATGACTACTCAAGAAAATAGAGTTGCGAGGCCTAGGGTGAATGCAATTGAGAGTACCGTGGCCTCAAGGTTAATTTCACAAGGATGAACCCTCCTACCTTCTGTGGCTTTAAGGTAGATGAGGACCCACAAAACTTTATAGATGAGGTGTTTAAGATTGTGGATGCCATAGGAGTGACTCCTAGGGAGAAGGTGGAGTTGGATTCCTACCAACTCAAGGACGCAGCTCAAGTGTGGTTTGAGCAATGGAGGGATGACTGACCCATAGGGGCTGACCCAATATATTGGGGAGTGTTTAAGACGACCTTTCTTGATAGGTTTTACCCCTTAGAGTTGAGGGAGCACACATTGGTTGAGTTCATGAACCTGCGTTAAGGGAATATGAGTGTGAAGGAATACTCTCTCAAGTTTACCCAACTCTCTACGTTTGCTCCTACCTTGGTAAGAAACTCTAAGGCTAGAATGAATAAGCTTGTGATGGGGGTTTTCGGTTTGGTTGAAGAAGAGTGTCATACTATCATGCTCCACCATGATATGGATATCTCTAGGCTTATGGTTTATGCTCAACAACTTAAGGAGACAAAGATTATGAGGATGAATAGAGATATGAAGAGGGTTAGGTTGGATGAACAAAACCAATCTAGGTCTTAGAAAAGGTTCTATAACTAAGACTCTTCAATGGTCAACAATGATAGGGTGTCCAACCCTAAACCTCAAAGAGGGAATGGAGGTGGTTCTACTTTTGAGAGGCCTAGGTGTGCTACTTGTGGAAAGCAACATTTGGGCAAGTGTCTTGCTGGTACGGATGGATGCTTTGGATGTGGGAGTAAGAGTCATAAGATGAGAAATTTCCCTACATTTAAGGCATAAGGGAAAGAGACAAATCAAATTGCTCATGATGGCCCAGATCCAAATGCTCCTAAGAGGAACAATTTCTATATGCTTCGAGCTAACAAGGATAAGGGAACAAATGAAGATAAGTCAATTTTCTTTGTTGTTTGACGTGAACTTTAGATGGGTTTACCCCAAGTGGGGGATGATGAGTTGAGTAGTAAGGTTGTTGATATCCTTATATTTTACTTCTATTCTAATTCAAGCTTGAAACAAATAGTTCTTAGTAGCATGTTGCATGTTAGAGTCTTATGTGAATTGAGTTTCCATATTCTCCTTATGATGTGAATATTTTAATTTAATTCTTGTTTAAATAAATAAATGAGTTTTCATGATTATGCCCCTCATTATTTATATGCATTTATGAAGAATTATTTAAATTTCTCCATGAGATGCCTAGTTGAGCATGCCTTGATGTGATCTTGATGTTGCATGATTATGCTTCTGAGGGAAATTGTATGGGAGCCTATAAATGTTGTAATGAGCATGATATGTTATGGAGAAGGAAGTTCCTCCAAAGAAATGAGAAATGGTAATGTTTTGTGCATATTGAGTGGTAGATGTTATTACTACTTCCTTGAATTGCATGAAAGTCTTGTTGTAATGATTTTTATGTGGAGTCAATGTTTCCTCCCAGATGTGTGTTGTAGTAATGATATTACATGCTTGTTGTGAGCTGCTAGTTGGGTCATTGAGTCCTGGTAAGTGTTTTAAGTGGCATTCGAGGACGAATGTTCCTAAGTGGGGGATATTGTAACACCCCACAAAATGAAGTAGGATAAAGTAAAGTCTCGCATGGGTTTTATGCATTAACAACTTGTTAAAATAATGAAGAATAGCCTTTTTGGTCTGTTTTAAAGAGTTTGGAAGTCAACCGTCAAGGGACGACCAAGACGTTCGGAGACTACTCTTTTACGTGTTGGTGTGTTCTAGTATGTTGTTCATGTTTTTAGGTGTTGTTTGGAGTCTAAAATCAGTGGAGGTGACCCTAGTGTCTTAATAAATATTTTTAGAGTCAAAACGTTCGGGTACGACTCCCCGGACTACCCTAAGGGTCTCCGAGGAGGACCCCCACCCTTGGCCAACCAAGCTGCCAAGGCAGCTTGAAGTTGTTCATGGACGGATTGGCTCCGGGTCGCGGACCTGCTCCACCAATGACCAAAAAGTAGCTCCGCGTCGCGGAGACACCGCCGACTCTTCTGTCTCAAAATATAATTTCCAGAACTTATGGGATCACCCCCGCGTCGCAGACTTGTTTCCCGATGAAATCTGCAAAAATAAAACTCAAGTTTTACTTGTTTGAAAGGTCAACTAAGTGAGGAGTAGTTTGGGTACTTTGGGAAATTATTATAAATGGTTATTCTACCTATTTTAGGGTATTTTAAGTTGGTTAAAACCCCAAAACCTGGAATTAGACCTCATTATCCAAATTGAACCTTCCCTCTCAAATAAATTTTCTCTAGAACTCCATGGAAGAGATTGATGAAGCTTCAAACTAAGGGATGGGTTCCTACTGATTTATCCTTCAAATTCCTAAGGAAATAATCACAAAGGTATGGGAATTTTATCTTTGATTTTCCTTTCAATCAAAGAGCCAAATCGAACTGATTTCAATGTTTTTCAAAACACTAAAAACCCCAATTTCAATTCTAAGCTTGGGTTATTGCATGAAAGTATTTCAAATGATAATTTATGTTAATATTGATGGTTTTAAGATAAAAAACTCCATGAACCCTTGCATATCTTGAAAACCTAATTTTTGGGTCTAAAGTGGGTCTATTGATTATGAGCTAATAATGTGATATTAATGTGTAGATTTTTATGGGTATTGATTTATGTATTGTTCTATATTTAATTATGAGGAATTGATAGTCAATTGTGTTATATTGGATGTTGGCCTTGAATGGGCATTTGCGACCTAAGGTTTATGATGATGATGAAGTTGTGAATAGATTATTGATTCTGGTATTATATATAGATATGTTGTAGATGTTAGAATTGTCAGGTTTGATCCCTTTAAAAGTTGGGAGGTCTTTACTTTATAAGCATGTTGTGATCATGGCCTTGTAGGCAAAGTTGGATGATTGTTGTTTTGAGTAATGTTGATTGTGTGAAGGTAATGTGATATGATGTGAATTTGTGTATGGTCTAAGAGTATGAAAGGTGACCTTGTGTAGAGACTTTATGTGTTATACTTGTTTGTTGTCTTCTTTGAATGACTTATAATGAAGGTGAGGCTAGGATAGACTATGTTTACCTACTATCACACCTAGTGAAGAATGAATGAATGAATGGAAGAATGTGAGAATGAATGAAAAGAATGGGAGTTAATGCTAATGAATGAAAGTTGTGTCTATTGTAAGGATAGTCTCATAAAGTACTACTTTGAATGAATGGGGTTCCTAGATGAAAGGTTTTCTCATCTTTGAATCCAAGAACTTCCTTAATGAATGAATGTGGGTTAGGATGAGTACTCCTTCGTGATTTGAGATGAGAGTACTTAGTAGTAATCCTTATCCCTAAATAAATGGATGTTGGGCTAGGATGGGTACTTCTTCGTGAGTTGAGATGAGATTACTTAGTAGTAATCCTTATCCCTAAATGAATGAAAGTTGACTTAGGATAGGTACTTTTTTGTGACTCGAGATGAGAGTTCTTAGTAGCAATCCTTATCCCTAAATGAATGAATGAAATGAATGTCCAACTCCGTGAGGGAGTAATGTCTGGCACCCAGAGGATATGAAGATGGGTGGATACTCCTTCGTTAGTTGAGATGTGAGTATTTAGTAGCAACCCTTAAGATGGGTGCTCCTTCGTGAGTTGAGATGAGAGTACTTAGAAGCAATCCTTCTATCCCTTAACTTATGTGCACACATAGGACTAGCTAATGGTCTCTACCACGTAAAGGCTAAAAGAATAACCCTACCTTAGGCAAGTGGGGATCCCTCCTACAGTAAGGGTTACTATCGAGAGTCCATGTCAAGCTCCATGGTCTATGTCAGTTAAGGCTCTTCCCCTACATTAGTGAATGAATGAACTAGGGTCTCTTAAAGGTGTACTACTTAGGATAGGTGGTGGAATGGGACATGATCTAGACATTGCACAAGTAGACATTTAAGGGAGATCTTGGTGTGTCTTAGTAATGTTAATGAATGAATGAGTCTTATTGGGCTAATAAATGAAAGTATTGGTATTTGAGCATGCTAATGTGAAAGCGAGTCATAATGAATTGAATGAAGTGCTTATGTTGAATTGAATGTATGTGATGATCTTAAGTCATTAGTCAATGAAATGTTCTAAATGCATTAATTTGAATCAACAATTTATGTTAAGATGTGAACGGAACTTGTCTTGTGTAGCCTTAAGGATCACTTGGGTGTGGTATGGAGAGGTAGTATGGGTTTCCTCACCATGTCTTACTTAGGTGAGTCTTGGGATTACATTTGGTGAGTGTTCTAGCTTTATGAAGTGTCTTGTTGGCTTATGTGCTTATATATCTTATGTGATTAATTGATAAAGGTTGAGGTATGCATGATAAGTGCACTTTGTGTGACCTTAAGGTGGTGCTTTAGTGTGGGTAATGGTATGAGACGTAGCCCATACATTGAAAAAAGGTATTGCTTAAGGGTTACTTAAGGTGGAGGTCCAAGGCAAGAAGGTAAAGGTAAATGGGTTATGTTTGTTTAAGATGTATTGTGAAGCATATAACTTTGTATCGTTGGTTGTGACTTGTAAGGTCCCTACTATGTTGATGTTCATGACATTTTATCAAAATGGCATGAAAGCGTAACTTCCAAACAAATGTCCTTTTTAGCATTTTCTGCATATCTTCATACTTAGTATGTATGTTGTACTAACCCCTTTCTTCTATTTTACTACAAGTGTAGGTTGTGGTAACTAGGAGGGGATTGTGCTTTGGAGTTGCTTGGATTGCTTCACTCTTCCAAGTCTTTGGTATGTCCTCAAGATTCGAGGACTATGTTTAGAAGTTTCTTAGTCATTGTAGTAGACACTTAAGTTTCATTTCATTTGTAAAGGGTCGTGTCCCTTAATACGTTTTAAGTTCTTGTTTAAGATTGGCTAAAGAGACTTAGTAGTTCTGCTTGCGTATTGATGTTTTCAAATGTTGATGACTCTTGAAGTCTTATGGTTTTATTGAATAAAAGTTTTAAATTCTTAGTGATTTTTATGATCAATGCAGTGACTGAATGCTAAGGCTTGTATAAGGCCTCCGAGAGGTCGAATATGCATGTAATGGCTAGGGGGTGCTCTCGGGTCATTACAAGAGCCATAGCTAGGATTGGGAAAAACTCATGGATACTTTGGAATTCAAGTTTAAATCATCTAAAATAAGTAGTATCATCAATAATAGTCATAATTCAACCTTTAAGAACAACTTTGAAAGAAATCCATGGAGTTGAATTCAAACCCTAGCTATTTGAGGATTTCTAGAATTGAATTAAAAGTTTTTGAAGGGGTTCGTTGGGTGATAGCTACCCAAGGATGAAAAATCTCATACCTTAGGTGTAGAATCCTTCCAAATTCGTATTGAAAAGCTCCTTCCTTCAAGCTTTCCTTGATCTCTTTCTTTGTTCTTCAATGGAGGTTCTACAAAGAAGATTCTTGGAGAGAAGAGTAGTTGGGTTTTGATTTGGGGGATTTGAATAATGAAATCTAAAATAGTATTTTATTATTTTAATACTCTTAAAATATCTTATTACACTTACAATAACCGTCCAAACACTTAATAGGTCGAAATAGGAATTTACCAACACAACCTTGCCTTGACAGAACCCAAGACAAATTGCACAGTGATGGACCACGGACCCAATCCACGGATAGTGGATGGGTCCACAAACCGTCCTAACTGTCCGTTGTTCAAGGCTGAGGCTTGGTCTTGGAGACTATTCCAGGGTTCGACCTACGGAGGCCATCCACGGACAGTGGATGGACCTACGGGGCGTGAACCCATCCGTAGGTAACCACATTTTGGTGACTCCATGTTTTCTTTGGGGTCTTGGGGGTTTAGCTAAGGGTCCTCCTCAAGGACCCCTAGGGTGGTCCTTGAGGAGTCGTACCATGACGTTTGACCCCTAAACCCCTCAACGAAAGCTCGGGACAACATTTAACAACTCATAACACAAAACTAACTCAACACGACACTCGTTAAGCTTTAGCTAACCTATTAGATTTTAGGGTCCTTACATTTTTCACCACTTAGAAACATTCATCCTGGAATGACACTTGAAACACTCTTATGGAATTAGAGACTCAAGACTAGCAGCCCAATCATGCATGAAACATCACAATAATGTACAACTCAAAAATACACCTTTCATAATGTGCACTCAATCAAGGAGTGAACATTAACTCCAATTCAAGTTGATCAATGCAATACAAGGTTGTATGAATTATATTTAAACAACCTATCCATGCATGAGATTCTCATTACTTGTCATGTTCGAGGAGGAACTACCATCTCCTAACTAAAACATGTCCATTTATTCTTCTCATGAAGTACAATAGGTAACTCTTACTCAAAGCACCATAACATGAGGGACACAATTCACATAAACTCCTTTTCTTTCAAAACACAACTTTCCATGTACATGCATTATATAAATAAGTCATGGCAACATATAAGTACATAACAACAATATTAGCTAGGCATACCATCTCCCCCTTAGGAGTGAGCATATACCATCACTACTGAACATCATTAATCACATAGTCATTGGAAGAAGTACATTTTCTCATTAAAAGCAAGCTCAACACAACCAACATGGAGCCTAAGTGCCATTTCATAAAAAACACAACAAAGCATGTTCATCACACCATCTCATGAACTCAAATATGCCATCTCCATACTAGAATGCTCAACAACATGAGGATCATGTAAATCATGAAAAATCCATTTTATACAAGGTAAGAATCTTTCAAAAACATGCAAAACATAAGTAGATCATGGAAATTTCTAAAACACTCATGACCCCTAGATATAGAACAAGCCCAAAAAAGGAACTTTTGGTCTCGAGCTAGAATAGGAGTAGAAGAAAAAAATGAGGATATCGGGACTCTCAATCAATGTTGCTACTCAAGCACATGATTTCCCCCTTTGGGAGTAAGCCCTTTTTAACAAAAAAAACCTCAAATACTACTCCTTTCAACAAACTCAAGGCATTATCAAGACTCATTATAACCTCACCGGGATCTAAAACTAATAGAGATCTAAGAACCATGCATCCAAGCCCTACCAAGGTTAACAAAAGTAACTCTATGGGACAAGGAAATTATAGGACACACATAACATTCAAGACTCCATGATCAAGATTGGGTCAATGAGAACTTATCATCTAAGGCTAGAGGAGAAATAGAAGGGGACATAAGGATATTGGGACATCTCATTGGCCCTTGGCCTCCCATTAAGCACCTTGAACTAACACCCTTACAAAAAACCACTCCTCAACATCTTCATGAAAGCATTTTCTTACTTTTCTATTTCTTAACTTGCTGGTCTAAGATCACAATTGGTACTTCTAAATTAGAGAGGTTTTCATCTAAGCACTCTTGCTCACAAGCAACCTTACCAACACCACTCATAGCCTCATATAAGCCTACCAAACCGGGCCAAACTTCTCAAACTCACTACACCTCTTAAGGTGAGATTATCAAGCAAGCCTAATTCATTAAAATCAAGGACACTCAATGACCTTACCATCTAAGCAAATTATCCCCCACTTGAGGTAAGCCTATACAAACTCTTTACAACATCACTTCCTTCAATTCTAAGGTCGGAGCAAGTCATAACTAAACCTTCACACTCATCACACAATATGATTGTAAACCATGGAGGATTTCACTTCTATCATCTTTTAATGGAGTCTACTCACTCAACATCTCTAGGCACCACTTAAGCACCACTATTCCACCAAAAATCCAACACATATGGCCATAGTTAAACCCATGAGTACTAAGGACAACAAAAATTCATCATATCCAATTAATCAAGTCACAAAAGAAAAGTATTACCCGAATAGAGGTAAGCATAAAGCACATACCGGTAGACACCTTAGGAGGACACTCGTGTTCACCTCTAGCTTGAAGAGCATCGGTCCTAATTTTCTTCATCTCTCTTTTTCTAGCCGTAAGCACAGGTTAATTTCTTATTAGGTGGTCACTTCCACCACAACCATAACAACCCTTTGTGCCGGCTAGACGCTTACCATTATGTTTCTTTCCACACCTAGCACAAGTAGGCCGAATCACATAAGATCCACTACCACTCACTCCTTGAGATTTTGGGGTAGACACTTTCTTTTGGTTAAACTTAGAGGGAATATTGGAAGATCTCTGCCCATAAGACCCTTCTTGGGAGGAGTCATCATCTTCAAGGCTATAAGTCTTTGTTCCTCTAGGCCTCTCTTTAAGTTTCTCCTTTTCAAACCGTTGAGCATGAATCACAAGATGATCCATATCCACATCATTCTCAAGCATCACCATACTACATTCCCCTTTTATCAAGTCGGATAAACCCAACACAAATTTACTCATCTTAATCATAGGGTCGGCCACTATGGATGGAGCATATCTTGACAACCTAGTGAAAACCCAAGCATACTCCTCAACACTCAACCTACATTGACGAAGGTTAACAAACTCAAGTATCTTAGCCTCTCTCACCTCTAACGGGTAAAAACCTATCAATGAACTCATTCTTAAATCTTTCCCATTCCATGGGGCCCGCTTCTACCAGCCTCGCTCCTTTCCATTGACTAAACCACATTAGAGCAATATCCTTTAATTGGTAAGTGGCCGATTCCGCCTTCTCTACTGGTGTTACTCCTACAAAGTTCAACACCCTAGAGACCTTCTCTATAAACTCTAGAGTATCTTTCTCCATCTTTGACCCATAGAAATCTGGAATCCCTATCCCAACTTGAGTCAACCAATGGAAACCATACCTAATCCTCTCATTTGACATTAAGTCAATAGGAAATTGAGGATCTTGAGGAGAAGCTCCTTGATCATCATAGTCTTCTTTAAACTCACCGGTGCAAGCTCCTTAAGTAGTTATATCATGTAGATAACTGGATAAGGATTATAAGAAAGACCCTATAAGGTTAAACTTTATCGAACGACTCAAAGAATGAATAAGTGAAGCTTTTCCTAACATCTAATAGCCTACTATTCATAAAATGTTGTGCGCTTCACATTTATGAACAAAACTCTACAAGATGTGGTTTGAGACATCCTAAAAATCGTATGCTCTAATACCACATTTGTCACGACGCAGGGTTACCACTTAGAAGTAGCACGATGTAATTGACCCTGAAGGGGTCGCATAAAACCCTCTAGCATACATGAACATGAAAGTATAGGAAAATAGTGCGGAATTTAAAACTTTTCTTCACAAGCGAAGTCTCTTATAAAACAAAAGAGAATCTATGACACTATGTCTCAAACCATCTATTATACTTGGAATACAACTCTTGAAATATCCATTAAATATACATGCATGCATTCAAATCTCATCATAACACAAAGGAACCATCCCATGACATCCTACTAAGTCTACTTGTGCAATATAAAAGTGAAGTCTCATACCCCCACTCCTACTAAGTAAAACCCATTAAGAAGTCATAGTATAGTTCATGTCTCATTCATTATCTTTATTATATAGTGACAATTTGCCATAACCAACATAAACCATGTGAGCTACATGAAATCCGGTGTCGTGTAACCCCACACCGAAAGAAGGTGTCCTACTTGCCAAAGGTAGAACAAAATGTATAGGTATAAGGTGGATCCACTAGCTAAAGACCTATGTGGGCACATACTTATGGGATAGGGAGATTGATTCTAGAAACCCGCCCTATTGCATTGGCGAAGGGGCTTCCATCTCATTAGTTCACTTAGATGACCCAACCTCTTTTATTGGCCAAAGGACCTTTACCTCATTTTCCATATCCACTAGGTGCTAAGCATTACTTCCCAAATTATACGTCATTAATCTTGAAATGTATGTACACGTGTGAAGGAGTGCTCTACGCTTCATTTAATACAGTTCATATAATAGCTCATAGATTAATTAAAGGTGAGAATGTACTGTCATCCTTATAATCAACATTAGTAAGTGAGCATAACTTTCACACTAAGATCATTTGTTCTCATTAGAATGAACTTTCAATCAACACAATAGGATAATCATGGTCATGTACATTTCATGCATAATAATGTGTAAAGGTGCATATGAGAAATATACTTTCAATTAAGCCCATTGATACATCATAATCATGTTTATGCATAGAGTGTGTGTGTATATAATTTTCCTTGCAATGACACAACAACAACATTATCATCATAGAAACTTCCCTCTCAAAGTGTTCATAAGTATGTACATAATATCACAATCATGCATCACTGACATATATTGCATTCAAGGATCATGGACCATGTAAATCAATATATCTAACATTTATCATAATAGACATGTATATAATCATAACTCAAATAGTTCATTCATTTGCATATATAAGCTCATGTACTCACATTGTAGGTCATGTGGGTAAAGTCCTTCCACAATAGTACCGTATACAATTCAACATGCACAATGGCTTCCTTCCTAAATCCTCAATATTCATAGTTCATTCCTTTTAGCCTTTACCTTTAAAGCCCTAGGAGACATCTTCATATTATGAGCATTACTCTCAAGCAATACCTCACATGTTCACCATGTAAACCTAACACTCAAGGTAGACTAACCACATGCTTCATTCCCACTCAATTATAGCTATATAGCATCAAGTAAACTAAATCTCAATACCACTCCACAATGCTTAATCATGTAAGGCCAAATCAAGTTCATTCATGTCTATAACATTCACTCATAAGCAATTCATGTTTAGGTGATCTAATCTAAGGCAATTCATCAAGATGTTCATAAATTTTAGAAGATCACATCTAAACCCTCAATTTGCCTCTTTTATCACATAACCCTAGGCTACATCAATTTCACCCTATAATCTATGGTTAATAAAGAATACATGTAGATTTACACTAATATTAGTAATTATATCATAATCATCCCACATTCAATCAATTGAATCAACTTCCAACAACATTAATAATGTAGAGAAGAGCCATAGCTAAGATTAGGGAAAACTCATGGATACTTTGGAATTTAAGTTTAAATCATCTAAAATCAGTAGTATCATCAATAATAAACATAACTCAGCCTTTAAGAACAACTTTAAAACGAATCCATGTTGTTGAGTTGAAACCCTAGCTATTTGGAGATTTCTAGAATTGAATTAAAAGCTTTTGAAGGGGCTCATTGGATGATAGCTACCCAAGGATGAAAAGTACCATAACTGAGGTGTAGAATCCTTCCAAATTCGTATTGAGAAGCTCCTTCATTCACGCTCTCCTTGATCCCTTTCTTTGTTCTTCAATGAAGGTTCTAGAGAGAAGAGTAGTTGGGTTTTGATTTGGGGGATTTGAATAATGAAATCTAAAATAGTATTATATTGTTTTAATACTCTTAAAATATCTTAATATACTTAAAATAACCGTCCAAACACTTAATAGGTCGAAATAGGAATTTACCAAAACAACCTTGCCTTGGCCGAACCCAAGACAGATTGCACAGTGATGGACCACGGACCCAATCCACAGACAGTGGATGGGTCCACAGACTGTCCTGGCTATTCGTGGTTCATGGTTGAGGCTTGGTCTTAGAAGCTGTTGTAGGTTTCGACCTATGGAGGCCATCCATGGACAGTGGATGGACATACGGGGCGTGAACCAATCCGTAGGTAACCACATTTTGGTGACTCCAAGTTTTCTTTGGGGTCTTGGGGGTTTAGCTAAAGGTCCTCCTCAAGGACCCCCTAGGGTGGTCATTGGGGAGTCATACCTTGATGTTTGACCCCTAAAACCCTCAACGAAAGCTCGGGACAACAGTTAACAATTTATAACCCAAAACTAACTCAAAAGGACACTTGTCAAGCTCTAGTTCAACCTACTAGATTTTAGGGTCGTTACATTTCTTCTATAATCAACAAACCCACATCACAAGATCATAATTGAGTAATATGGGGGTTTCATGGGTTCTTGGATATTTCAACATAAAAACCATAATAAATCATCAATTCAATGACAATCTAAACTAAATCAAATAATAGAATCATTTTTGAAAGGAACCCATAACTTGGAGACAAAACCCTAACTTTTGGGGGATTTTTTTCTTCGAAATTGGGGTTTTGAAGGGACTCCATGGATGAAGGCTATCCATGAATGAAGAAATACTAGACCTTTACAAGGAAACACAATGGAACTGGTGAGAAGAATTTGATTCTTAAACCCCTAGCTCCACATTCTTCATTTTTCTTCCTCCTTGAAGTTCAAGAGAGAGAATTTCCTTTGGAGAGGATGAAGTTTTAGGTTTTCTTTTAGATTCTAGGGAGAGTGACTTAATTGGGAGAATTTTGAGCATAAAAAGATTATATACTGTACTAGTTAAGGAATAAAATGATTTAGCTTCGAATTAGGAAAAATATGAAATGACATTAAACACCGTAACTTATTCCAAGGGCGGCTGCACGCTAAGGCTCGCCAAGGGCACTCGGCAACTCACCAAGGGGACTCAGCAACTCGCCAACTGGACCCTTGGCTAACCTAAAATTACAGCAGCTCACCCCAAGGAGCAAGTCAAGTTCGCGATAGAGGAGGTCCCTTTGGCGATGCATAAACCCAACCGGTGAGCTTTGACCTGGGTCACCCAATTTTCCAGTAGCTAGGCCAATGGGGACAACCCAGTTAGCGATGGTGGCTCCAGTTGGCGATGGTAGTGCCCCTCACCAAGTGGACCAAGTTAAAAAATATCTTTCCTTCACCCTTCCAAAGGTATTTTAGGACCTTGCCCTCTTTCATGGATAGTTACCCTCTTCACTCTTAGCCCTAATCTAGCCTACTAGAATCCAGGGTGTTACACTCACTATAGGAGTTCCCCTCCGCAGGTATCAACTCAACGGGCGCTTTGCCCTTGACTTTACCTCCTTTTGGAGTTAGTTTTTTGACCGGAGCCCGGGAAGCAGCCATTTTCTCATATCTAATAATCTCACATGCCCGTTCCTAGGGCGGTTGATTCCTACCAGAAACTTTGGGTCTAGCCATGCACGGAAAATAATGTGAAAAATGTTAGATGAAGTTAAAAAAATTTGTAGGACAATAGTTGGAGGAAGACTCGCCGAACGGGTCGGCGAGTCACCAAACCACTTTGGTGAGCCAGGTTGGGCTAATCGAAAGTTCTAGAACAAAATTATTCAAAAATAAAAGCTGCTCCGCGATGTCGAGGGCCATTCGGCGGACCGTCGACACCTTTTGGCGAACTAGAAGTAGCTCGCCGAAAGTTACAGAACAATTTCAAGAAATTTGGGCGCAGATGGGCAATCAAGAAGAAATTTCGGCGAGCACAGGCATATCGCCGAAAGTTATAGAACTCAAACTCAACATTTAGAGAATTAAAGTATCATCTAGGTGACGTTAGGCGAACCGTCGAACCCCTAGGTGAGCTCGACCTAGCTCGCCGAGTAGCCCAATGTGCCAAATTTTTTCCCTGCACTTCAAAATCATGCCTGCATCCCATGAAAACAAAAGTAAACACTTATTTCATGCAATTAAATCAAAACCCATGCCCTCGGGGTACTCAGACTACCCCTAAATTTGGCCATAATTGGCCAATTGACATCTTATGCCCTTAAGAATGACGTCAACCGCTATATCATCGGACAAAATTTGTCAATTAGCATAATCTGGGGTTACTCAGACTTCACCCAGCTATACCCACAATAGTATCAACACAACCGAATAATTTAATCAGTTAACCACACGGGAATTAACCATTTATGACCAATTAATTACGATTTCACTTCAAAACAGACATACCAACTATCACACGATAAACCAAACAAAATCACACACAGATATCAACAACAAACTAACAATTGCATTTGATTTCAACAAACTATTTATTTCGGGGTTTGAAAACGCAACCTTTTATGCCGAAAAGTTTGAAAAGCTAGGAAGCAACGAAATCCCAAATTCCGCCTCGAGCGAAAGATCCTAAGAAAAATTAGAAAGAAGGTATGAGAAAACGAAGAATATAATATTGGTTGTGAGAGTATGGAAGTTAAAAAGTATTAAACGGAAGAGATTTTTGAATTTAAAATCGTTTGGCCTTTTAAAACTCTTCAGTTCACGCACCAGTTGGCAAAATAACTCAAGTTTGCCAACCCACTCGGCGTTGCAGCGAGTGGTACTTCAGCCCGCCAAGGTTTACAAAACCTCTAGCAAGCCAGGTGGTTCTAACGATGGTCCAAGTCGGGCTCCCTGACCTATTCAGTTAGTCACTGACCAAAATTTTGGCTCGCCTAGTTGCCATTTTCCCAAAATTTCAACTTTTCAACCTGCATATTCAACACCCGTTATTCAAACAACAGAAATAAAAGCATTATACCTTGGGTTTCCTCCCAAGACGCACCTTATTTAATGTCATGGCACGACGTGGATACGCTTTCAAGTTTCATTTTATAGGTTAGCCAGGGTATCACTTGGTAGACCTCCTTTTGGTCTTGGGTTCAAATAAGATTAAATTTGGCCCATTTGTTTTTCCAATTGCTTGATTGACACTAAATGTGAGGTGACTGTCCGATTGAGTGTGGAGACATCCTCTTTTATTTCTTTCAAAACTTTTTCCGACCTTACCACCTTATTGAGAATGTGTGCAAGTATGTCCTCCCTAAGAAAGTACTCTGGGTCAGCCGTTTGCACCTTAGGCTTTTGGCGTTCATGAGGTCCGACATATCTTTCCTTGTCACCATCTGTTTATTTCCAATTAGATTTACGGTCATGCCATTCTCTGTCATGGTTTCTCCATCCATCATCTCTATTCCAACCCGGATTTCCACCTGGCCTTGGATAGCTCGGATGGAAACCTCCTCCTTGATTTGAAAGGAAGTTCACTTCCTCATAATATAGAGCTTCAAAGTGTGCCTTCTTAGGGTTTTCTCCACCAATACCAGCAACATTTACACTCTTCAACCCACTACCCATAACATTTTTCATCAAGATATCCAGTTTTGTCATCATTTTGGCAATAGTTTGGTCTCCTTCTTGGTCCTTCTCGATCTGTTCTTTTGTCATTCTAAAAGTGAGAGGATGCACTTGGTCCTCTTACATGTACCATGCTCTGTTAAACTTGGTCATGCCATCGAGAAGATGAGATACTACTTCGAATGGTTGTTGCATTATACCTCTGGAACAAGTTTGTCAGCAACACCTTTGTTCACCAAGTTAAGACTCCTATTGAAATGTTGTAATAACACGTCATTTGGAAGTCCGTGAGTCGAACATTAAATGACAAACCTTTGAAATCTTAGCCACTTATCGTGAATTGGTTCACCATCCAACTGTTTGAAACCTTGAAAATTATCCCTTAATGCCATCATCTTTTATTGTGGAAAGAACCTCAAAAAGAACGTTGCGGTAAGTTTATCCCAAGCAGTGATGGAGTTCCTCGGTAGATCAACTAACCATTTGGTAGCTTGCCCCATCAAAGAGAATGGCAACAACCGGAGACGGACTGACTCTTGTTAGATGTTCTTGAATGAGAAAGTACCACATACGTCCACAAAATTTTGAATATGCTCATGGGGATCCTCATGGGGTAGCCCTCCATATAATCCTTTCATTTGCAAGAGTTGTAGCATTGTTCTAGTGACATGGAAGACAACATTCCCCTCAACCGGAGGTAGACATATAACACCAACACCACCTAATTGAATCGGTTCATTAACATCATTCAAATTCTTGATATCATCTTGGTGGCCAATTTGTCTACCATTATTCCCGTTCACGCTCATCTTTTGTTCTATTCAAACACGGCCAACACAAATACAAAACAAAGTAAGTCGATTCAACTACAACACAAGAAGATCACAATTTAAACTTCAATAATAGAATTCTAAACACCACTCCCCGGTAGCGGCGCCATTTTTTATGAACGCTCAACTACACCTCTTCCAATACTAGGTTTTGGCAATCGTTATCTAGTATAAAACCCAACGAAGAGTTAAGGTAGAACCCAAAGGGAGCAGTACAAGTTCGAATTCAGTTATGAAGTTATAAATGTAATCTAGTATGTGGTAGGAGTAAAAATCGGAAACATTTAGATAAATCGAAGGGGTTGACAAGGAATGCCATATGGGGCATTTGGTTTGTTAATTAGCATTTAAAACAAATATGAAAATAAGGGAATCAAAAATGTATAGAGGAATTCTCTGGATGTGATCGATTATAGGCAAATTTCGCTATATGGGTAATTGAAGTTTACTAAAGATTGCTAAATCTCAGTAGGTAGGCTAGACTATAGATGCAATAGTATTCTCTCGAACAACTATTACCATTCAAGCGAGTTCTCTCGAACCTTGACAACCTTAACAATAAGAACAACCCAAAACCTTAATTTATCAACTCTCTCAAGCTATATAGGTAAAATCAATCCTAGGATTCACTCTCTTGAGCTGAACCCACACCAACCCAATAACTACAATCATTAATCGAAAACCTTGGTTCTAAAACCTCTTTCCCAAGCAATCCCAGCACACTAAGATAGAATTTCATTTGCAACTACAATTCATAGATTAATACACAACTATCGATTAAACCTATTTCAATTAACCATTTAAATCAGTAAACAACAATACCCATAAGCTAATTAAGCTAATAATCACCTGATCACACCCCAAGAATTCGGGTTTTAGCTACACATCATAAAAAGAGAGAAACAATTGCAAACTATATTAGCCATGAGCTGGGTAAAAGTTTCCAAGTCTCTACAATGATTCAAATTGAATTAGTTCAAAACCCCACTTGCAATTCCTCAAAACCAAGTCTCGAAAGCTTCAAAGAAAACTCAGGAGAGCTCAATTTAGTTTCTACAATGCTTAGCTTAAAAGATTGATTCATTTCCTGCCTTTCAAATTTTCATTTATAGTTTCCCAATTTTTGGCCTTCAGGACCATTAGGCGAAGTAAGTCGCGCCTCGACAACCAGGTCGGTGATCCACCCTTTGCTCCAGTCCACCACCGATTTTCCTTAACTCCTTATTCTCAGGGTTCTGTTACTTTAGGCGATCAAGATTGTGTTGGCTAAGTCGTTCGGTGGTCTGCAAAATGTCCATTTTCATCGCCAAGTCCGTTCTTCCCCAGGGCTAGCATGATGAAAGTTTAAGCGAGCTAAAGAGCCACTTGGCAGCTCGTCGAGTGGTCTTGGCGATCACCAGGATTGCCTTCCTTCAACTTCTTCAATTTTTTCGCTCTTGTTTCCCCGAAAATGTCCTTGCCTTGCTCTTTAAGCCTTCATTGCTGCAAATCAACACTTTAACATCAATTTAGAGCATAAATTAGTCACTGAGGACAATTAAACTATCAAAACAAACCCCTTAATGAGTCTAAATCCCAGACTGATCAAAACTCAATTACCACCTTACTATGTCGAGTTTCAATACTTTCCCCGGGGTTCACTTGGAGTACACATGCTGCAACGTGCAAGGCATCACATCACCTTCCTAGCTAGTTTAACCTAACACTAATCATATAAAAAACATGGTCCCTCAACTGTACGATAAGGCTATGTCCAGTATCATATTAATAGAACTAGTTGATGTGTTATACCGGGTGTTACAAACATGCTCGTATAACACTAAATATAGACCAAGATCTTAGAACAGTCCATCAAGTAGAAGTCATGAGAGGAACAATTCTGATGCATGTCAAATTTGTAGTTGGAAGAAACATACTGCTCTTAAGTGTTTCTATAGGTGGGACTACTCTTACCAAGATGTAGATGAGATACCACAAGCATTGGCTGCTACTAAGAGTGGTAAATGAGCGAGTCGAGTCGAATATGAGTTAGTTGAAAATGAGTTAAATAAAAATGGATAAAGCACTCCACTTTACTAACATTTTAATTGGGTAAAAAGGAGTTTCCCAATGGATAATATGGATAAATATGGGTATCCATATTATAGTAGAAATTTTGTTAAAAGCTTTAAAAACAAAATCTTTTTAATTATTATATCACTTCACCCTCCCTACCAGCCCCTACCCTTTATTTTTTTAAAAAATGTAAAAAAAATATAGTTTGTTTCTTTATAAATATTATTTTTTTAAAAGTTATTTTTTTACTATA